>JAQZBX010029837.1:0-27104 GCA_029593785.1 Cabassous unicinctus
CAATCCTAGGCTGCAACCCACCCTCCAGATCCACCAATCCTCACCCTCTTCCCTCAGATTATATATACCCTGCCCCTTCAATAAATTTTTGCAGCTTGATCAGAATCCTGTCTTGCTGTCATTCTTCGTGTCTCTTGTCCCCTATTCCCACTCCCTCTTTCAGGTTCCGGTTTCAACGGACCCGCGGGCCGGGTCACATCTTTATTTTGGTGGAGGTTACATAGCTGTGCACTAGACATCTGCTCTTCAATGTATGTTTACAATACTTCAATTAAAATAAAAAAAAAAAGGAGTAATGAGATAGAACTAAGGAATTAAGCCTGGAACATCTCTAGGGGGCTCTTGAGTAAAAAGAATGCAAGATGCAGTAGAATACGACCAGTATATGATTAATGAGATTGCTAAAAATTTAAATAAATAATATTATATAGAATCTATATGTGCTTATGGATTATAAATATGTGAAAAAAATTAAAAATGGAAAAGATGAGTACACATGAACTTCAGAATATTAGTTACTTCTGGTGATAGGTTTGGAAGAACTTGGTAACTGCAAACACATGATTTTAAAAATCAGAATTAAGAAAATGTTATAAAATGTCATTGCTTGTTAAAATCGGAGGGGTATGTATTTTTAAATTATTCTCTATATTTTGAAATAATGATTTTTAATTAATTTATTTAGGAAAAATTAAAATAATCAATGGGGACAATAATTGTCTTTTGAGAAGCACACATCAGATGTTGGTTCCAATGGATCAGTACTAGTTTCACATTTCTATCAGTAATTCCGTTCTATATTTTGTTCTAGTTGCACAGCTTTAAATATCTCTTGATTCATGCCGTTACATAGTGCACATAGGCCCAAGAAGGAACTTCTCATGCTAATCCCCATGTCAAGAAACTGAAACTTAATGTAGTTACTGTTTCTTGTGTGTGCTTGACTCTCCCAGAACCCCAAATATAAGGACAATAAATCTTAATCCACTAGTACCTTGTATATTTGTGTATCTGAGTCTCTCTGACTTGGTGTTAGTCAAATAAGGATAATATCTTGATAAAGCCAATGAAGTCATTTACACTGCTATCTCCACCATTTGTTGGTAAGCCTGTCTACACAAACACTGGCCTTTCTACCTCTTTAGGATTTCTCATCTGCTTTCTAGACAGACTGCTTCTCAGTACTTAAATTGCTTAGTAAACCTGGTGAGATCCTAATTTTCAGTTTGTTAATTTTTTTCTTTTACCAGTTTGGTGACAAAAAGGATCTGAAGGTCACTGCTGACAACTCTGGAGACAAAGAGAAAGTTAGATGAGGTCCCCACTGAATACTCTGAGTAGGTCACCTCCAAGGGTCATGGTGAATTCCTCTTGGGTCAGAGCTCCACTCTCTTTGTGTTTGAGCTGAGTTCAACTCTATTTGGATCTGAACTCTCTTGTATCTCAGCTCCATTCTTTTTGTGTTTGAGCTCTCTGATCTCACTAGCCCTCAATCCAAAAGTTATCTGGTCAATCCTATTGATAAAAAGACTCAAATTTTGAGCCTGAGTCCCTAGCCAAATGGTGTAGTCTAGCAGTTTCGTTTTTGTTTCTGTAGGTTTCCTTTTCTTGAACACACGTTAAGAAATGACAGGATGAAGATGGAATCCTCAACTTTTAAAAACTTTGATTCTCCAAATCTGGTGTACTGCTATATTACCTGTTCAAAAGTAAATACGGCTGAAGGTGTGCCTATCTAACATGCAGTAAAGTATCACCAAAGACAGTAGAGATGGAATGGTCGATATGAAGAAGGTTTCAATTAGATAAACTTAGTCACCTCAGAGGTGCACTAGAGAAAAAGGACTCCTGACTTAAATAATTCAAATAGGGTGCTTGTTTTCATTGGTACTTGGGGCCTACTAAGAAATTGCAAGATGTAAAAATTGCTTCATTAAAAATTTCTTTACAAAAGTCACATGAGAAATTAAGGGATCATGAGAAATCTAAACTTGATAACAGCTCTAAATCCTTGACTGACACAACTCCTTCTGCCCCTCCCTCAATTCCTCTATATCCTTCTCTACCTACCATTTTCAATCTACCTAATACCCTGACAAAACTACTATTTCACTCTACTACTAAGCAAATACTCATTAAGGTAAAGCACCCTCTAGAAGTGGAGAACCATTGCAGAAAACTTCCATATAGTTAAAAACAAAGTTGAGGATCATAAATAAGACATTTCCTAAGCCTATGAAAGACAGAAAGTTTATGAAGGATTTAAAATGTTCATTGGGACCTATGACCCTGGGTTGTTGGACCTTTATCATTTGGTTCATCTGTTAGTGGGTCGAGGAGAAGCTCAAAAAACAGATGCATGAAGCAGAGCATCATAATCTGGGGATGGTATTTGGACCGCATGACCCCAACATATTTCAATGGTAGGACTTGAAAACCTAAAAAATTGTCATTGAAATCTATTCCCATGGTTTACCCTGCTCTTATGTATTGGCATTTAATTCATACATGCAAACTAAAGAAAGATAAATCTGTGGTTCATTTGAAATCTGGTTTGGAAATACTTTTACTGAGGCACTACAGGCTTCATGCAATAACTCTTGTTGCTCAATCTGTCCTAGGGGTCTTATTTCTAAAATAACTGTTCCCTGAATTAGAGGGACTTATGAGAAGACAGAATAGGATGAAAGACTGCTTCTTTAACTGTACTTGGGATGGTAGAATATTCTAAATGAAAATTAGTACAAGAACATAAGCAAAAATTGCTAAGATAATATCCATTGAGTTGCAACACTTACACAGCCAAATCTTTAGTATTTAGATAGTAGGATTATTCTTGATTACTTGTTAGTTAAACTAGGAGTCATTTGTACTTTTGCCAACACAACTGCTGTATTAGGGTAAACACTTACGGAGAAATAATGACATAAGTACATGAAATGGGCCACATGGCTCAGACAGGTAAGCCCTTCTACTACATCATTTTTTTAACTCTTTGATTTCACTGATTAGGGTCATGGGGGACCTTGACTTAGGAGTATACATCAAACATTGAACATTTTACTTCTCATAAAGCTTATTACAGTCTCTCTGGTGTTCTGTGTTTTCTAAAGATTGTATATCGGTGTACCCAGCTTTCTGTCAATCAGGAAATGATCTCTCTGCTCCTAGAATGATGAAAAACAGGATAAACAAAAAGGTGACATTGACATCACAAATATTCATAAGCCCTGCACTGTGACCTGTGAATACCATTCAGAAACTACAAGTGGTAACTGAGCATGGCACTTATGTCTTTAATTTTGATCACAACTCTCAGTGGCTGAGCCAGATCAAAGTGGGCAAATTGTTAATTAATGCACATAGGCTGAAGATGGAGCCAATCAAGCTAAGGTTCATATCAGCAAACTGAAACTTTACTTATTATGGTTTCTTGTGAGCATTCAGCTCTCCCAGAACCTGAAACCTATCATAGCCTACCAGATGTTTAATTTGTGTGTCCCAGTCCCTGAGGCTTGACATTACCCAAATAAGGATATTGTTTTGTTACTGTTAATGGAGTCATTTATACAGTAAACTTCCTTTCTGTTTATATACGTCTGGCTGTTTAAGTCCTGCCCATTCTATCACTTTTTGAAGGTCCTTTCTCATTTCTGGATAAGATGCTGGCCATTTCATGAATCACTACAATATAGTTGTGAGATATTAATATTCAAGTTGTTAAAAAGATTTTCTTGTATTAATACAAAGAAGTAGACATAAATAGAAACAATCTTTAAACAACTAGCCTTGCAATCTTCTCACACTTTCCAATGAAACTGGTCTAGAAACTTGAAAGCTATGTAATAAGAATTTTCTGTTACAAAATTAAATTACTAATAATATCTAAAATGTCTTCACATTCTTCAAATGATTCAATATCAAAAGGGTCAATGAAGGGTTCATTTGCCAAATTTTACTATCATTATTCAGCAATGTTACTTTTCAGTTAGATTTTGTATTCGTATGCATTGTTTAATGATGCCATTAAAATATGTTATTTTACAGATTTTATGTCAGATATAATGCAAAACTTCAAATCAGAATTATTATAATACAGGCTCAATTTGGATTTTACTTGATCTTAAATTGTTAATTCAATACAATTTTGAAACTCCAATACACATACTGTCTGTTTCAGTTTGTAAAAATATTAGCTATGGCATTCATTTTTAATTTTCTTTTATCATATAGAGAAAGGTAATCTCTTTCTTTTTAAAAAAAAATTTTTTATTGTAGGTAAAAATCAAATTTTTCACAATACATACCAATATTTGTAAAATGATATATAAATACATATGCATATATGTGCATTTGTTTACATAAATGTTACTTGTTATATATATATATATGTATGTATATATATATATATATATATTTTTTTTTAAAGGTGCTTAGATTACCTAAATATTACTCAGAAATTACAGGGATTCCCATGTACCCCACTGCCCACACCTCCAACAACATCCCACACCACCATTCCTCATCCGTGTGGTACAACACCCGCAATGGATATACACATCCTGGGGCCTTGCCACTGAGCATAGACCACAGTTCACAACACAGACCACACTCTCTCCCACCCAGTTCTGCATGGTATATTCCGATGGAAAATGGCCTTCATCCGTCGCCGCTACGCCACTCAGGACAACCCACAAAGTCCCAAAAAAGCCCCAGTATTTCAAGTGCCCCTCATCTCCCTGCCCCAAAAATGTCCAGTGGCCACCGGCTCCACCTCACTGTTACAATTTCTTCCATTGCTTGAATCACAATATGTCTACAACAGAACGCCACCAAGTCCACTCTAGTCCACAGCTCCTCCTCCAATCCTGAGGGGACTTGGATGGTGATGTCCACTCCACCTCCAAGTGAGAGAGGGCTTATATCCCATGGATATAGTGGATGGGATTATCTTGCCTTCAGCTGCAGGCCCTCTCCGATCCCTGGGATGGCCGTTGCCCATCGTCGTCTCCTCGCCAGGTTACTTGGATGAGTCCATTGAGCTGTAGGGTAGGAGTTGCAGCTCCACCGAGATTCCAGGCACAGCTGGCACATAGGTGGGCTATAGGATACAGTCTCTGGAAGTACACTTAAAAAATCCTGCATCTCATATAGGTTTGAGTAGAAGGGACTGATGGACCATGTGCAAGGATGACTTATTTGAGTCCAACTCTGTCACTCTCAGGAACACAGATGCCTATGAAGAACCCCCTAATTAGGCATCAATCTCTGGGGCTGTCCCCACTTGTATAGGACCTGGGTGTCACCAGAGCCCTCAGGGGTCCCTCAGTGTGGGGTGATATCCACTTTGGTGTTCTATGAAATCCTACAAAGAGAGAAAGGTAATTTCTTAACTTGCTTAAATGTTCATTCCGGCATCTTGCTTGGCCTGAGAAATAAAAAGAATTTTCTGGATCTCACTGCTCATATTATTATAATAACTCTAAAATATCTGACAAGATTGCATCAGGAAAATTGTACCTTAGCATCACTGAAATGTCATATTCAATACATTTTGCAATGCTGTCTTAATAATGGCTAATACATAGTGTGTATATTTTGTAATGATAACTTATTCTTGGCACAGGTACAATTTAATAGATGTCACTACTCCCCCACAACATTATTTTTTTCACCATTTCTAGGTCACCACTACATTTTTCCAATCTCTTTCAATGCATGGCTGAAATATTCCTTGTGATATCTTTTCTGAATACATATAAGGGAGTGGAATGTAATGGGCAAAGATGGTGGGTTCTGAATTCTATCTGTATTTGGATTCCAGATATTAAATTCCATTTATTCCTTTTCTGACCTTGGAAAATTCTTTAATCTTTCCAAGATTTATTTTTTTGTCTATAAAATGGAGAAAATAATGCCTACCTTCAGCGGTCATTGTCAGGTTACATGAGATAATTCATGATATATGCTCAGCCGTGTAGGCACATGGTAAATCCAGTAAATGCTAGCTTTCATTATTTTTATTTACTTACTAAAAGAAGCACCATCTGCTTTCTGGTTCTGATGTAGTCTAAAGATCATACATAACATTCAAACACCAATCAATTTGAATTCATCCATTCTTTCAACAACTAAGCACTTACTCTGTAAGAAAGACCAGAGCCTTGCATTTCTGGATTCCTCTCTGGGCTGAATTATTTGACAGTGGTTCTTTTTGCCCTCCCAGAATGGCCTGATTATTCAATGTTTTTTATCCTATTACTAATAACTCTTATTAATTATAACTTGAGGTTTCCTAAGTTTATCCTTAGTGGCATGTGATTCTTTTTCACATACAATGTGTTATTTTTGTGTGGCACTGTAAATAAAATTTTATCACCAATCTTCTTTAATTTACATTCAATAACATTAAGTTCTTTATTTCCCATGGAAATACTTACAACAATATATTCACCCAACATGAATTGCTCTCAAAATGGCATTGAAGCTTGGCAGGGTCCATAAACTTAATTTTCAAAACTTACTACACAAAACTTATTGAGGACTTTGGCAATTTCTATTGTCACAAAAGGTGATTGCCCCAAAAAGCTAAATATCATCATTTTCCTCATTTTTAATTATCACTTTAACTTATTAAACTATGTACAGTGAAGCTGACATTTTGAAAAATCAGTGTGGGATAGGACATAAGATGCTTTGGTCCTGATCTAACACATCACAACCATCATCAAGTTTACTTCTGAAAATGTCCAGTTTTTCAACAGTGAAATTCATTTTTAATTTTAAGAGAAGGTTTTTAACAGCATTTGAAAAAGAAAAAATACATTAATATACACTAGCTATTTAGAGTCTTATATTTACTAGCTAAAATAAGAAAATGTCTTAATGGGTTATTGAGTTATTGAGGGTCTGGCTATTGAATTATGATGAGCAACTTAGCCCACTGTTCACCAATATGTTCCCATTTGTCATTACTATACATTTGGATGTGGATATTGTTCTTTGAGTTTTAAATATAACTAAAACATATTTTAAAATATTCAGTTTTACTGAATACTATGCCACAGGTTCTTGCTTATGTAAGGAGATTTGCATTTATTTAGCAGGCACTTTCAGCCCTGCTTGTTTCCCTCAGCCCACACATAATATCACGTTCCCCTTCATTGAAGGATTTTGTGGGTAAATCCTTAGCTTCCATATCCTCTGTGGGGACAATTCTGAGTTATTTGAAACAATTCTTTTTGTAGGTCAGAGTGGTATCAAGCTATGGTTGTTCAAAGTGTTAACTTACTCGTTAGCACATCTTCATTGGTTTACTCCATTTCCTGTCTCACTTAACCATTTTCTTGTCAACTATATTTTGATCCTGTCCAAAATAAATTGTTTGCAACTAAATCATTGATTTATGTATTCTTTGAGTGTACTGAGAATAGCACACTATGTAATATAAATGTACAAATGCTTATAAAATTATGTAGATGGATTCTCACCTAAATAATAATGATGTATCCACAAACTGAAATGGCTAACCAGGTTACAGTAGTTCTCCTCTCTGCCATGTTTATGTGACTACTCTTCTTTTGAAGAACTGTTCCCTTCCCAAAATGGAACAGATTCCTGGGAAATAGTGAGTGATTAGCATTTCTACTATGATTGATTCATGGAGAGACTGTAATCCACCCTTGTATAAGCAGAATTTTTCCCTGGAAATTTTCTAACTGGTGCTATAACAAGAATTTCTCTTTCTTTTCAGTGTGATAAATCTATGAACCAATAGCTGACCTCAAAAATATCCCTCACTGCACAGAGAAGTCTGTTCATAGTTGAAGAAAATGATGTCAATTTTAAGAACAATGCAGGGAGATGAAAGAAAGAATCTTCATGACATCTGAATCTCTACAGCAGTTGCTCCTAAACTAGTTCCACACTTTCATTAAGCATCTCTACTGTTTCTCTTCCAATAGACGTTTTTTTGTTTTATTTTTAATGTATTTTTTATTTTTTAAAGATACTTAGATTACATATATGTTAGATAATAAACATAAGGATTCTCACACACACTGCTCCACACACCTCCCACATTTTCCCACATAAACAACAATCTTCCTTAGTGTGGTACATTCATTGCAATGGATGACCACATTTTGGAGCATTGCCACTGAGCATGGATTATAATTTACATTGTAGTTTACAATCTCACTCACACATTTCTATAGGTTATGGGAAGATATATAATGGCCTATATCTGTCATTGCAATGTCATTCAGAACAATTCCAAAGTCCTGAAAAAGCCCCCACATTACACCTGTTTTTCCCTATCCTTGCCCACAGAGCCTCCCGGGGTCACAACAACCACATCAATGTTGTAATTTCTTTCATTGCTAGAATCATAATAAGTATATAGTAGAATAGCAGTAAGTCCACTTTAGTTCATAGTTCATTCCCAAATCCTGAGTTTCTGGGATGGTGATGTCCACTCCACCTCTAATTGAGAAGGAGTTTCAATCCCACACAGCTGATGGATGGGACTCTTTTGCTTGCAGTTGTAGGCTCTCTCATTTTCTTGGCATGGTGTTGCCCATGCTCAACTCCTTGTTAGTTGTCCTGGGTGAGTCCAATGGACTGGAGAGTAGGTGTAGCAACACTGCTCAGGCTCAGGGCCCAGCAAACACATGGAGAGTCAAAAGATTTAAGTCTTTTGGATGTAAACCTATCAACTCCAGCACCAAATATAGGTTCAAATAGAAGGGACAGATGAGCCATGTGTAGGGAAGTCATAACTGAATGTAACTCTGTCACTTTCAGGAGCACAAAATCCAAAATAGAGTTCACTGGCAAGGCACCAAATTCCAGAGGTATCTGCCCTGACCATAGGAACTGGGTGTCTCCAGAGCCCTCAGGTGACCCATGATTTTGAGTAGTATCCACTTTGTCAGTCTATGAAATCCTGCTAAGATGTCCATAAGCTTTATATTTGGGATGAACTCCCCACACTCTTTGAAGTCTCTTGGCCATATAAACTCATTTGTCTTTAACTTTTCCCCCTTTTATTTGAGGTCTTGTTCCAGTTAAATTACTAGTTGGTGGTTGGTAGTAATCCCTCAGTGCCAGGGAGGCTCATTTCCAGGAGTTATGTCCCATGCTGGGAGGAATGCAATGCATATATATGCTGAGTTTGGCTTAGAGATAGGCCGCATTTGAGCCAAAAAGTGCCTCTCTGGAGGCAAATCTTAGGCACCCCAACACACTAGGCTAAGTTTCAATTTCAAGAAGGAAGGCTCATAAGCATAATCATCAATATCAAGGGCCCATCAATGGATCATCCTCCTTTGCCAGTCATTGCTCCTGCACTTGGGGAACTGTGGCTGTTGCATTAGAGAATGTGGCAGAGGTCTACAGAATGGAAATCAATATTCTCTCAGTTATTGTGTGAGTATCCACCAACTGTGACAATGCCCCATGAACATTTGACCATGTTTATATACCTTATATGTATGCCAAGGTGTACTTCTTCAATGGATCCCCCATCACTGACATCCCACACCAATGATCCTCCCCTGCCCCAATTGTAAACCTTCTGTGATCCAAAGCTTCTTCGAACATGAAGCAATTAAAATAGCCAAATACAATTGAGAGTAAAATGAAATAATAATTATAGGTTTAAATATAAGAAATAATATACATAAAATTAAAAAAAAACTTAAAATAAAATAAAATTTAAAGATTGGGACATTAATAAAATAATGAAAAATATTTAAATATTTTTTGACAGTTTGTCTTTCATCCTTGTAATATCTGGTGTCCTGTATGTAGAGTGGCATTTCCTTCCATTTATTCCCCAGTGTCCTACATTTTTTCTTTTTGTTTTCAAAGTACGTTTAGGTCACAATAAACTCACATACGGAATACAGGGGACTCTCATATACCCAACCTCCTCCCATTTTCCTCCCTCCCATATTAATACATTTTTATATGTGAATGGTACCTTTGTTATAACTGATATACAAATAGAGAAACAAAGCTACTAACCATGGTCAATGGTTTACTTTATGGTTTATCTTTTAGATTGTACACTTTTAAAATTTTAATGATGTTTAACATGGCCTGTGCCCATCATGGCAAGATCAGGTAAAACCACTTCCATTGCCCACTAAATACCTCCTCTTCTATCACTTCTATTCGTCCCTCCCACCCCCTCGGGGACCACAAAAAACTCCTGGCTTCACTCCTTAGAGGACAAGATTCATAGTTACTTGCAACATTACTGAGGTCTTGACACACTGGTTTGTCCTCCACTATTAAGAACCGCCAATGTTTTGGAGAGACTCCTGCCTCACTGTTTGTGAACATATCAGTCCTTCCCAGGATGGGAGTCCAACACCTTCCAACTCATTATGTGGGTCTCTACTCACTGATACAACACATTATGACAAAATAATCCCTCACACATTCCCTAGAAGGTTGCTCCAGGTGCACACTGTCCTGAATGCCCTGCCCCCATCCAACAGCCTAAACCAGTAACCCTTCCTTGTCATATTTCCATAAAAGGATTCCCAACTTTGTACTTTCAACCACATACTTGTAAATCCCCAGTGTTCACCTGCTCCCTCTCCCACCCCCCTTCCCATTTCCCTGGGCCTTCCAACCCACCCTCCCCAATCTACCCACCTGCCAAATCTGCACCACCCAAACCAATATTATCATTGCCCTCCTGTCATATCTCTTCAATGAGCAACTACACACTCTCACTTTATCATAGATTATGTCCATTTGGGTGTTGGCTCAAAACCTTTTGCTCCCTTTCTATTTCCTCTAAACTTATCTTCCAGACACTAACTCTCTGAGTCTGCTCAATTTGCTTAATTCATATGAGTGTGGTCATGTAGCAAGTGTCCTTCAATTCCTGGCTTGCTTCACTTGACATAAGTTCCTCCATATTCATCCATTTATCACATGTGTTAGTACTGTATTCCTTCTTACAACTATGTAATATTCCATTGTAGGTATGTACCACATTTTGTTTATCCATTCTTCTGTTGATGGGTATTTAGGTTGATTCCAACTTTTGACGATAGTGAATAATGCCACTATGAACTTTGGTGTGCATATATCTATCATGTCCTTGCTTTCAGTTCTTCTGGGTATATACCCAACAGTAGAATTGCTGGCTCAATTGACAGTTCTATAGTTCATTTTTGAGAAACTGCCAAACTGTTCTCCTCAATAGCTGGACGATTCTACATTCCCAGCAGGATTGGATGAGGATTCCCATTCTTCCACAATCTCTCTGACACTTGAAGTCCTCTTTTTTTATTAATAGCCACCTGTCTAATGGGTGTAAGATTGTATCTCATTATAGTTTTTATTTGCATTCCCCTAATAGCTGGTGATGTTCAGCATTGTTTCATGTACTTTTTAACCATTTGTATTTCTTCCTTGGAGAACTGTCATTTCAAGTTGTTTTGTCCATTCCATGGTTTGTCTTTTTTCCCCCAAGTTGTGGGATTTCTTTATATGTGCTGGATATTAGTCCCCCATCAGATAATTGGTGCCAAATATTTTCATCTATTAGGTAGGCTGCCTTTTAAAATACTTGATATATTCCTTTGAGGTGCAAAAGTTTTTAATTTTGTGGAGATCCCATTTGTCTACTTTTTCTTTCACTGCTTGTGCTTTGTGTGTGAAGTTCATGAAATATTTCCTATTACAAAATCCTGTATATGCTTCCCTACATTATCTTCCAAAGTTTTTATGGTCTTGGCTCTTTTGTTTATATCTTTGATCTATCTTGAGTTGATTTTTGTATAAGGTGTGAGATGGTGTTCCTCTCTCATTCTTTTGGTTATGGATATCTTGTTCTCCATGTACCATTTGTTGAAGAGGTCATTCTCTCCCAGTTGAGTGGGCTTGGTGGCCTTGTCAAATATAAGCTAACTGTATATGAGAGAAACTATATTAGAACATTCACTTCAGTTCCGTTTGCAAGTATGTCTATCTTTGTACCAATAACATGCAGTTTTGACCACCACTCTAGCTTTGGAGTATGTTTTAAATTCAGTTAGTGTGATTCTTCCGATTTCATTTTGCTTTTTCAATATGTCTTTGGCAACTAAGGGCCTCTAGCCCTTGCAAATAAATTTCATAGTTAGTTTTCCCAATTCAGTAAAAAATGCTGCGGTGATTTTTATTGGGATTGCATTAAATCTGTATTAGTTTTGGTAGGATAGAAATCTTAATGATGTTTAATCTTCCTATCCATGTACAGGGAATATTCTTCCATTTGTTTAAGTCTTCTTTGATTTCCTTTAATAGTGGTGTGTAGTTTTCTGTTTATAAGTCATTTACATCTTTAGTTAAAATTATTCCTAGGTATTTGATTCTTTTAATTACTATCGAAAATGATATTTTTTCTTGATTTCCTCCTCAGATTGCCCATTATTGATGTACAGAAGTGCTATGGTTTTTTGCACATTGATTTTATGACCTGCGACTACTGAACTCATTTATAAATTCTAGGAGCTTTGTGGTAGATTTTTCATGGCTTTCTATGAATAAGATCATGTCATCTGCAAATAGTCAAATTTTTGCTTACTCTTTTCCAATTTGGATGCCTTTTATATATATATTTTTTTTGCCTCAGTGCTCCAGCATGTACTTCTAACACAATGCTAAATAGGAGCAGTGATAGTGGGCATCCTAGTCTTCTTCCCAATCTTAGAGGGAAAGCTTTTAGGATTTCACCATTGTGTAGAATGTTAACTGTGTTTTTTTTATTTATTTATACCATTTATCATGTTGAGAAAGTTTATGTCTATTGCTACCTTTTACAGTGTTTTTATCATGAAAATTTGCTGTATTTTGTTGAATGCTTTTTCTGAATCTATAGAGATGATCATGTGATTTTTTTTTTTTTTATATATAGGTGGTGTATTGCATTGATTGATTATCTTATGTTGTACCATTCTTGCATACCCAGGATGAAACCCACTTTATCATGGTATAAAATTTGTTTGATGTGTTCTTGAATTCAATTAGCAAGTATTTTGTTGAGGATTTTAGCATCTAGGATAGTTAGAGATATTAATTTGTAGTTTTCCATTCTTGTTGTGTCTTTGTTTGGTGGTGTTGTTACAGTAATGATGGCATCATAAAATGTTAGGCAATGTTCTTTCTGCTTATATTTTTTGTAAGAGATTCGGCAGGATTGGTGATAGTTCTTTTAGAAGATATGGTAGAATTCACCTGTGAAGCCATCTGGTCCTGAGATCTTAGTTGGAAGTTTTTTGATGACTGATTTTCTCTCTTTATGTGTGATTGGCCTGTTATGTTCATCAATTTCTTCTTTAATCAATGTAGGCTGCTTGTGTGTTTCTAGGAATTTGTCCATTTCCTCTTAATCATCCATCTTATTGGCATATAATTTTTCAATGTATCCTCTTATGATACTTTTTAGTTCTGTGGGTTCAGTGGTCATATCCCCTTCCTCATTTCTTATTTTCTTTATTTTCATCTTCTTTCTTGTTTTCTTTGTTAGTCTTGCTAAGGCTTTGTCAATTTTATTGATCTTCTCAAAGAACCATCTTTTGGTTTTGTTTATTTTTTCTAGTGCTTTCTTATTTTCTATTTCATTTAGTTCTGTTTAATTTTTTGTTATTTCTTTCTTTCTATTTCCTTTGGGGTTAGCTTGATTTTCTTTTTCAAATTCCTCTTGGAGTAGTTTGGTCTTTGAATTTAACTCTTTCTTCTTTTTTAATATATTAATTTATGCCTATGAATTTCCCTCTCAGTGCAGCTTTTGCTGCATTCCATAGGATTTTTTTTTTTAATGCTGCATTATCATTATTATTCATTTCAAGGTAGTTACTGATTTTTTTGAGATTTTCTCCTTGACCCAGTGTGTGTCTAAGAGTGTGTTTTTTAACTTCCATATCTTTGGGCCTAATCTTGTTCTCTGGCCCTTATTGATTTCCAGCTTCATTCCTTTGTGTTCAGAGGAATTACTGCACATAATTTGAAATTTTCTTAATTCATTGAGAATTTTTCTGTGGCCTATCATGTGGTCTATCTTGGAGAATGATCCATGTGCCCTCGAGAAGAATGTATATCCCAGTCTATTTGGGTATAGTGTTCTGTATATGTCTATTAGATCCAGATCCTCTAACTCATTATTCAGAGTCTTTGTTTCTTTATTGATTTACTGTGGAGATGTTCTGTCAACTGGTGCTAATGGTGTATTAAAGTCCCCCACTATCATTGTAAGAGCATGTGTTTCTCCACTTAATTTTTCCAGTTTTTGCCTCTGGATTTTGAGGCAAATTGGTTTGGTGCATAAATGTTTATGATAGTTCTTTTTTCTTGAAAGATTACTCCTTTTTACTAATACAAAGTGTCTTTCTTTGGTCTCTTACAATAGTTTTGCATTTAGAGTCTATTTTGTCTGGTATTAGTATAGCTACTCTCACACTGTTTTGGTTGTTTTTTGCTTGTATGATTGTTTTCAGGCATTCACTCTCAGCTTCCTTGAATCCTTGTGCTAATATTCTGATGACTCACAACCAAGTAAACATTCTACATTTGTTTAAGCCTGAAGTGGAGAGCTGCATTGGCAATAAGGGTGTGAAATAGGTGGATCACATTTAAGACATAATTTTGAGTTCTGGAATACCTATTTGGTTCCTTTTTTACAGTTTCCAATCTCTCCAGAATTTCACATCTCTTAGCCTTGTATATGTAAATTGAAAATTTAAATAGGGTTACAACATGGGGCAGGGGTGGATTAATGGAGGGGGGTGTCAGTGATGAGGAATACATTGGAGGAAGTTCACCTGGACATGTATATAATGCATATAAATATGTTCAAATGTTCACAGGTCATCCCTGAAATCACACTTATGCACATCTTAGGAGGAGCTCAGAGACTGCCAAAATGGACACTACTCAAAAATACTGGGGCTCTTGAGGGCTCTGGACACACCCAGGTCCTATGTTAGGACAGATAGCACTGGAGTTTGGTGCCATACCTGTGGGCGCTACTTAAGTGTTTTTGCATCTGAGAGTAACAGGGTTGGATTCAATTATGGCTTCCCTACACATGCTTCATCTTTCCTTACTATTGAAACATATACTTGGTACTGGAGTTTGTAGGTTTACGTTCAAGTGACTGGAATCTTTAGGCTGTCCATGTGCCAGCTGGACCTGGAGCCTCAGCAGATTTGTTACACATACTCTCCAGTTGACTGGACTCACCCAGGACAACTTACAAGGAGGTGGGGATTCACAACCACCATACCAAGGAAATGAGAGCACCTACAACTCCAAGCAAGATAGTCCCATCCATCTTCCCCATGGGATATAAACCCTCTCTCAATTAGAGGTGGAGTGGACATCATCATCCCAGAATCCTCAAGATTGGGGAATGAAATATAGACTAGAGTGGACTTACTGGTATTCTACTCTAGACATATCATGATTCCAACAATGGAAGAAATTGCAACATTGATGTGGAGCCAGTGGCCACTGGAGGACCTAGGGGCAGGGAGAGGAAAAAACAGTTGTAATATGAGGTTTTTTGGGGACTTGGGAAGCATCCTGAATGATATGACAATGACAGATATAGGCCATTTTATGTCACCCCATAACATGCAGAACTGTGTGGGAGAGAGGGTAGATTACAATGTGAACTCTGGTCCATGCTCAGCGGCAATGGCCCAGGATGTGTTTATCAATTGCAGTGAATGTGCCACAATAATGAAGGATGTTGTTTATGTGGGAGGGTGTGGGAGGTGTGGGGAGTGGGGCACATGGGAATCCCTATATTTTTTGTGTAACTTTTATGTAATCTAAATATATTTTTAAAATAAAAAAAATAAAATTAAACAAGCAATGTTAAGCAGAGATTATGGAGCCACCACTGTGAGAATATATGACTGCACTATTTTGTGGCTAGACAAGAATAAGGCACAGAATTCCCAATGTTAACCAGCTACCTCCCCAAAGCATCTATAACTAGAAAGACTATAATGACATTTGATCTAAAGTCAGGTTTGGT
The DNA here is from genome assembly GCA_029593785.1 of Cabassous unicinctus. Lineage (NCBI taxonomy): Eukaryota > Metazoa > Chordata > Mammalia > Cingulata > Chlamyphoridae > Cabassous > Cabassous unicinctus. The sequence continues at coordinate 16,049 of JAQZBX010029837.1, forward strand.
AACTATTATATTTACAAAATAACATGAGCCTAAAAGATATTTTAAGCTATCTACAACAACTTTCAATATGTTATAAAGTATCTGTGATTTCTGTTGGAAACCAGTCACAAGCAATACTAATATTACAGTTTTTTTTTTCCTTTTTTGCGTACTCTCATAATTTTAAAAAAATGTTAAATTTCAGTTAGATGTCAATGAAAATAAGCATAACTTTTCCCATGCAAATTCAGGATCCCTTGAATTCTATCCTCATATTCATTAGAACCCTTAGTTTAGGCTAAAAATATTTAGAATAAGCACAGCAACAATTAACAATAATTTTTAGAAATTCTAGCTTTTTCAGTAGTGGACTTTTGTTAAAAAATTCCTTGAAGAGTATGACAAAAACAGAAAATATACTCATAGATAAATTATTCCTCTGTTTTAATGACTATTTTCTCTTTATTATTTATACCCTTTGTGCTTCATTTAATATACTTTATATGGTGACTTTAAAACACAAATAAATACACACATAGTTATATGACAAACTTAAAGCTTTTTAGTTTGGCTTTAAAATATGCTTGCATTCTTAAGAGATTATGTATGTCAATGTACAATCTTAAATTAACACCTTAGTATAATCTTAATAGTTCCCTTGATAAAAAACATACATCATCTTGTATATTCATAGCTCTTAGTAGCCAGTGTATCATCTATTTAGTTACATCTCTTAAACAAAGCACCTAACTCCTAAATTCTCAAAGACACAGAGGAATTGGGAGGTAAGTATCTGTGAAGTATCTGTCATAGACAAGCACTTTAGCCCCAGCAAAACTCCAGTGATCATTGTTTATGTTCACTGTTATAAACCATTTAATATTTTGTAAAATCACAAAATTGATCACGTATACTGACATGACCTAAAGTATTTCACATCATTTTAATCTTTAACTAAGACAAATCTATAATGTATAAAATAAAGATATATACATATATATGACAAAAATGAATGAATTAATAAATAGATGTCATACATTAGTTGAAGTCTTTGCTAATTTTGGTATCTAGATTATTTGTGTGTTTATTTAGACTGAATGTTTTTTCTTTTGCTTGTTGGTCACATTTTCCTGTTTTTTTCACTATATAGTGATTTTTGCATACTAAATATTTTTAATAAGAAGCTGTAGAGAATAGACTCTTTTATATTTCATTGAAGAGAGTTTCTTTCATGTATGCAGTAAAATTGTTGGTTTTGTTAAGAAAGGGGTATTTTAGTTTTACCCTTGGTCTTAGATTGAATGCCTTCATTTGGGACATAGTCTTTGCTATTACAGCACACTCCTTACTTTTTTATAATAGAAAAACCTAAGCTGCTCACTGTGGCAATTTGAAATTATTTTATGAATCTCATTGAAGTGAAAGATTATGTTTGTGGGTTGGTCAACTCCTGTGGGTGTGAGAGCTTTTTCAGCTGGACTACTTCAGTGCAGTGTGACTCAAGTTGAGTCTCTGCCCTCTTGCTGGGTCTGACAAAAATGGAGACACTCAGAAAAGAGAGCTATTCCATTTTATATCCTGCAATGTGACAGAAAGGAGAAGCTCATGTCACTGAGGCCCTGGGGAGAGATAAGCCATATATGCCTGAAAGCTTGCAGCTGTAATAGGGACGTAAAGTAGACCAGTTGAGCATGAGATAGAAGGTTCAGAGGGGAAGGCAGAGACTAGGCAGAGATCAGCCACCATCTTGCTTCAACACATGCAAATGACTTGGGTGAGAAAACCCCTTTTACGGTTCCTTGAGTTGGCCTTTACACTACCTTGGAGCTGTGAGCTTTAACCTCTAATAAATATCCTTTATAAAATCCACCACATTTCTGATACTTTGCATCAGCACCCCTTTGGAAAAATAGCACATTCATGAATCCTGCTAAACATGGTTAGACATTCATCTCCAAAATCTCTCTACCATGTCATTAGCAAATGCTGAAATCTTTGCTCTTTTCATATTGCTTCCAGCTATTGTTTTCTCCTTTGACTCCTTATAGTCTCACATACACATGTGCAGTGTGGGTCTTCCCCTGGTGTGGCTCCTCTTTTAAGGAATATTTCCCTCATCTTCCAGCCACTTCAGTGCAAACTCCTTATTTGAACCCTCAGGCCAATAAGACTTTGGCTTTCTTGCCTCTCAACCAGCCCTACCCTGTATAAGCTGAACTTGCAAGTCACTTATATCAATGATTATCAAATTGTGGTCCCTGGACTAGTAGCATTAACATCAACTGGGAGCGTGTTAGACACATAAATTTTTGCTTCCCACTCTAGACCCAGTGAATCAGAAAGGAGGTTGAAGTCCAACAATCCATTTTAACAAGAGCTTGAGAGATTCTAATGAACACCAAATTTTGAGAACACTCTTCTTATGGGAAATCCATAGATATGTGGATCCACCAGGATTGGTTCCATATTTCAAGGAACAAATCTCCTTCCATTACTGTCTGGTTGATTTTTTGTGCCTTCATATTGCTGTTGCTGTAGGTTAGCTTTTGGTGTTTGTTTTGTTTCATTTTAGTTTTCTTTTGTTTATTAGGGATGAGCTTCAACCAAGCATTGTTATATCTCTATGGTAACTGTAACCATAGCATCAGACCTATGACAGTGGGGATAACTGAGCTGGTGCAGAATGGATAATGATACAGTATGATATCTTCCTGGTCCTTTTTCCAGAAAATATCAAAAATGTGCTTTGCAGTATATCAGAGGAAGCCTGCAGTTGGTGACCAGATGAAAACTATCTGCATGCTAAGAACAGCTATATTCCCAGCATTTCAACATCTTTTCAGAAGGTATCTCTTTTTAACTCCCATGGCCTTGATTCATATCAGCTTTGGTTTAGCAGTCCTAAGCTTTTATCCTCAATTGCTCATATTCCCCAAGTGTAGAGGGTCACTCTTCTAAATGAGAACTGGGGACTCCGTCCTTAAGAATGAAATTGCCTCAAGTTTCACAGTATTCCTATGCTACTCAGTGGAAGAATGGGGAGAAAGTTCACCTAGAATTCATTCCAGCCTCCCTATCCCCTGCCCCAGTAAGAACTATTGGTGTTTTATCCACTAGGTACCAAGGGCTGGGCCGTGCTTCTCCAAATATAATGTGCACACATGAGTCACCAGGGAACTTGTTAAAATGTTAATCGTGATTTAGTGCATCTGGATGGGTTCTAAGATATTACATTTCTAACAATCTCCTGGAAAACGCTAATGCAACTCATGCAAGGACCATCATTTGAGCAGCAAATGCCTGGAGAATCTGTTCCATTTCTTTGTTTTATGGAATTTATGGCAATTTTCAATGTCACTTAGCTCATGGGAGTGAGGAACTTCTCAAACTCTGTGTTTTTTAAGATGAATAAGGCAGATTTTCTTTGGTTTTCTATGTTTGCATCACTTTTGAATTATTATAGAAATAGTGACATCTTTCAAAGGATAAATCAATGTTTATGTAAATTAATAAAGTGGACTGGACATGGTGGTTGCATTAGTCAAACTGGAGCTCATGCCTTGTGTGAAATAGACAGCTGCTACTGAGAGCTTTTTTGGTTAGATTTTGGTTTTAAGAGAAGATAGAAATTTGGATTTTTAGAGTAAAAATCTAGATTTTTAAAACTTTAAATATTGGTAATTCCATTGATTAATTTATTTTAAGGTTTCACTTCTTCAATAATGACATCTTTTAATGATTGCATAGTGCTTTTACTTGGAATTAATTATGAGTTCACTTTGAGTACTTCAGTATTATATCAGCTTGGATGATGTGATGGTTAGTTTAATGTGTCTACTCAACCAGGTAAATGTGCCCAGTTGTTCGGTCAAGCAAGCACTGGGCTAATTGTAATACAAGGGCATTTATGGCCTTTAGTCATCAGGGAGTTTACTGCATAGATGGCTGATTACATCTACATCAACCAGGGAGATTGCCATCAGCAATGATTGATGCTTTATCCAATCATTTGAATGCCTTAGAAAGAGAAGTGGTTTTAGCATTCAGATAGAATTTCCCAGCTTATCTTTGGACAGCCAATGTGTCCCAGAATCTCATCAAGGTTTGCAGCCTTCCTGTGGAACCTGGACTTCTGCATCGCCACAGTCATGTGAGATACCCTTATAAAATCTTATACTATTTACAGATATCTAATGTTGATTCTGTTTCCCTAGAGAACCCTGACTAATACAGATGATTACTTCACCTCTGTCTGCATCATGCCACCCTCTCAGCCCTGCCTTCAATATGACCTTCATCATCATAAAGGCATTCTCACTGCATACTCAGTTTAACTAAATATAAAGTGTAGACATTAAACCAAATATGGAGGTACCCTATATCAGTCACTAGAGAAAGGGTTTTTCAAAGCCTGAAAGTGATATAGCTAATGCTTAAACTCTCTGAGTTACAATCCTTGTTCTGCCACTTACTTGCCTATGTCCTTGGGTAAGTTAGTATTTAAGCCTCTATTCCTTTATCAGTAAATTGAAAATAACCGTACTTACCTATTTGGATTTATGAGATGATTTAAGTGTGCCAGGTGTTTGGTACATAAATATTCAATAACTGCTGGCTAAGCATTATTTATCAATATTGGGTTAGATAGGACTTAAATATTTCTTAGACCATGGATTTAGTCTGCGGCAAAGCATGGCTAAATTGATAGTTGTCTACCAATCCTTAAAAGGAAAATATTTTCAACTTAGATTCAAATAACAAATGTTACCAAACTATTGTAGCAGGCACAGAGGCACTCTAAGTTTGCTTCCTGCCTTCAAACAAACAACCTTGAGAAAGACCCAAATCTGCTATAATGAAGCTCCAAGGAATACAGAATAACCGAAGATCCAGGCTGGTTCATTCTCTTCCTGCCTCCTACCTAAGAAGCACAAGAGGGAAAGGCAACCTTTCTCTCTGTTTGGACAGCAGTGTTGCTAGGGATGTCTTCTATTTGTTGACACGCCACGGTTCATATTTAGGACTTGATACACAAGGTAGTCCTTTAGGGACAGCAACCTATTGGCTGCTTGGGAAGGGAAAAAAGACTTTAGCCATGTCAAATTAAACTGTAGAGGATAAATACAGATCCAAGGAAATCCACTCACTAAAGAAATATGATTTCAATGACTTAACTTGGCCCTTCTTTGATTTTAAGCCACAAGGATTCTTTTTCTGTCCTTGCAATTCCACTTGCCCCATGCTGTGTTCTACAGAGAGGGAATTTTCTCTGGTTCTGGCAGTTTGATATTATTTATGAATTTCAAAAAGGAGATATTTGATTATGTTTTCAAACTGGCCTGTTCCTCTGGGCATGATACCCTTTCATCATATTAGATTCAGCTGAGATGCCTTTGATTAAAGTATGTTAAGATTAGGACTTTGATTCAACAATGTCATTAGAGTATGACTCAGCAATGAGTCCCCGCTCTCTTTGTGGGCTGATAAAACAGACTCTCACAAGGACGTGGACACACAGAAGCAGATACACAGGAAGAGAGAGTATTCTATAGCCATGATCCTGGGAAAAAGAGAGGAGCCTGAGAGTTTACAGCTGAGCTTTTGGACAGGCTTAGTTGCAGAAACTGGGGAGTCACCCAGCTCTTTTCTGCTGTCTTTCACCAGTAAATTGATAACCCACCCCTTGCTTCTGCTTCATTAATGTTTCTGGCATTGTCCCAGTTCAAGTCTTCACCATTCTTGCCTGAATTACTACAAACAAAATGTCACTGTTATACCTGCAATGCTTCCTCCATTCCTCTGCCAAAATAATCTTTACAAAATGTAACCTGATGATGGTTAGGTTTAACATCCTTCAACACTATGAGTGTTAAGACAGGAGAAAAATTTGTAGGAATGGTACCTATCAGACCTCCCCTCACTTCTGACACCAGTGCAAGCTCAGGATTGTCTTTGGTGGTCTAGTCTGCTAAACCAAAATGCCACAGGCTCTTTGGCAAAGGTTTGGATACAAAAAGTGCAAAATCAGGGTAAAGTCTGGCCATATCTTCCCTGTAGCCTGTGTGTTCTGGAGGTGGTAGCTTGCAGGCAATCAATCCTTTCCTCCACCACATAGAAAAGTCTTCCTTTTGTTTCCTCCTCTGCCTTCTATTACTACTGTGCCGAATTTTTTTTTTTTACTTATTTGTTTATTGTTTTTATTTTAGTACCATATATACAACCTAAAATTTTGCCTTTTAACCACATTGGATGTAAAAGTCCATAGTGTTCAATTTTAAAAATTTATTTATTTTAAAGAAACTTTAGACTACATAAATGTTACATAAAAATATGAGTCTCCCATATAACTCAACCTTTCCCCCTCCCACACTTTCCCACATTAACAACATCATTCATTAGTGTGGTACAGTTGTTACAATTGATGAACACATATTGAAACATTGCCACTAACTGTGGATTATAAGTGCTTATATGGTCTCCAGCCACATTGGGGTAAGTTTCACCATGATTCAGTGTGGCCTCAACTGAACTAATAAGAACTTCACAGACCCTATTTCCAAATGATTGTGCATGCACAGAAATGGTGGTTTGGACTTGAACTTGTCTTTGTGAGGGAAATTATTCAATCTAATACAGGGGGTTTCCAAAACCACCCTCTGGTGTGATAATTCACTAGAAGGAGATAAAGAACTCACTGCAAGAGGTTATATACATGTGTATGCTTTATAACAGGGAAAGATACAGATTAAATGATCCAATGGAAGAAGTGGATAAGGCATAACCGCATGAAGTAATAAATGTGTAACTTCTTATGTGCGATCCACAAAGAATCTTTTCCCAGAACAGAAGTGTGAGAATATTCATGGAATATTGCCAAAAGGGGACGTGTGCCTGAGCCTTTGTAGTCCTAATGGCTTAATAACACACTGCTGCCTGTCCTTTGGTATCCAGTTTCTCTTGGAAGTTGGGCTGATACCTTTAGTGTGCAGGCCCTTCCAGAGGCAGAATTTATATTGTCTGGGTACAAGTCCCCATCTTAAGTAACATTATGGGTAAGAATAATTCTTCACTACACAAAGGCCCTCTCCCCACCACCACAGTTTTTCCAAAATTAAATACAGGCTCTTCTTCATAGCACACAGAAATTCTTGTGATCAGGGTACCCCTGTTGCACACTCCATGCTCATTAGCACTTGCCAACTTGGACCCTGCATTTCATACAAGTCAATCATGGTGCACAACATGCTTTCCCATAGCCTGCCATTTCCTTACTTGGGCAGCTGAGTCTCAATTCTTAGTGAATGCATTACCTTATCAGGAAACATTTCCTAAACTCTTTAATTGGCATCTACACACAGCTGCCAGTTGGACATGTTTCCAGTTCTACCACAGCATCTGGGTTCTCAAGAACAGTCAGAAAATCTGGATTTATATATGAATTATACCAAATTTATTTGTTTCTATGATTTATTTTAAAAGTTAATACTCATTAAATTTTAAATATATACCAAGCATTACAATGTCCCCACCCACTTCTGACCATATATACACACACTCACACAGTACTTTTTATACAAATGGTAGACATTTTTTTAGATTGATACACAATTAAAAACAAAAAGAAAACCTAAGAATCAAAACACATTTGGAAATCTGAACTAAAAATCACATAGGCATTTGCCCTATGTCCCACTTAAATGAACATCTCATGAAGATAGGGACTGTGTTGTATCTTGGCATTCCCCCAGAATACCTGGTATGATGTTTTACATGTCATTATCACTTAATATATGCACTGCTTATCCATTTAAACATGTATTAAGTGACTACTCTGTGCTTTACATGTCCACTAGGCTGGTTGGCATCTATATCCAGGGATGCTAGAGACTGTTGATGTAGTTGCCATGCCAAAAAATGAGCCAGACTCAATGCTTGGCAGTAGAACTGCTGGGCTTGTCTTCCAACCTTATGTAAAGGCATATGGTACCCACAGATAAGGTGATTACATGGTTACTCTATAATTCAGATGTTTAAGATCAACGCAATGATGGCATCTATCATACTGATTAAGCTAAGTAGAAAGAATAATTACCATGGTTTCCTAGAAGCGCTCCAAGAGATGGAATTTCTAACCAAGATTGGTTCAGTATAGCAATCCTTTTTGACTACTATAAGCCAAAGAAGTGAAACTGCCAACATTTATGGAATATATAGAAGTCATCTCTTTTTCAAGCTTTCTCCTGCTGCTTAAAAGGGTGTCAAAAGAATAATAATCAATAATCCAAACAATGGATTTATTGAAAGAGAAAATGCTTGAGAACCTTAGTGACTGTTAAGTTATATTGGCTTAAAAAGGTAATTAGAGGATTTTCATAAGTGTATTTGCAATAATTAGTTGACATTTAAGTTCTGTGTTATAAAGGAGGGTCTAACAATACAATAAATGACCATAGATTGGTTATTATTTCATACTTATCTGTTTTTGATAGGTTAACTCCTCTGTACACAAAACAGCTTCTACTTCATTGCTGTTTAAACTGCAACTTTTGCAGGGTATATTTCACTTTTTAAGACAGTCTCCAGTTTTCTTTTAAACTCTTTAGAAAATCCTTGTCACATCTCAGAAAAGGGGATTATTCCCATAATACCTTTGTAGGTAACTATTTTATTTAACAGAAGCTAAAAGAATGAAAAACACGGTTAAGCCAATGGCATTCTATCAATTGTGTATTTTAGTTAAAAGAGAGACTCAGATTTTACAAGTAACCTGCATTTCTTATAAATCAGCACAACATAGATCAAACAACCAACCCTTATTCAACCAATATTTCAAAGATGTAAAAGCAGCCATAAGGGTAGCAGATGTAGCTCAGTGATGGAGTGCCTGCTTTCCATGTATGAAGTCCTAGGTTCAATCCCTGGTACTGCTTAAAAAATAATAATAATGAAAGTAGCCACTGATTTTTTAAGCATTCATCTCAAGAGTCTTAAGGCATTCTCCTCTTGGAGACTGGCTCATAAAAACATTATCCTCAGCAATAAAATAGAATTTCAAAGATAAAAATGCTAAGGCATCAAAACAAAACAATTCTCAATTCTTTGTCAACAATGACCTGGGAATACTCAACTTATAGCACTGAAAACACGAAAACTGCTACCTTAATAAGATTCTAAATAATATTCTGTGAGTAAACAATACATTTCAGATTTAAGGTGCCATAAACAGAGTAAAAGAAATATATATGCAAGAACTATAAATAAATAATTGCTGTTTTTTTTTCATTTTATTTATTTATTATTCTTAATTGTTGATAAAAATCAAAAATTTTCACAATACATACCAATATTTGTGAAATGATATATAAATACATATGCGTATATGTGCATTTGCTTACATAAATGTTATATATGTGTGTATATATATATATATATATTTTTTTTTTTTTTTAAAGGTGCTTAGATTACCTAATTATCACTCAGAAACGAAAGGGATTCCCATGTTCCCCACCTCCCACACCTCCCACAACATCCCACACCAACATCCCTCATCAGTGCGGCACATCACCCGCAATGGATATACACATCCTGGGGCCCTGCCACCAAGCATAGACCACATTTCACATTATAGACCACCCTCTCTCCCACACAGTTCCGCGTGGTACATGCTGATGCAAAATGGCCTACATCTGTCACGGCAAGGTCACTCATGACAACCTCCAAATCACGAAAAAGCCCCCGCATTTCAACTGCCCCTCCTCTCCTTTCCCCGAAAATGTCCCGTAGCCCCCGGCTCCACCTCACTGTTACAATTTCTTCCATTGCTTGAATCACAACATGTCCATGACAGAACATCACCAAGTCCACTCAGGTCCACAGCTCCTCCCCCAATCCCGAGGAGTCTGGGATGGCAACGTCCACTCCACCTCCAATTGAGAGAGGGCCTATATCACATGGATACTGTAGACGGGACTATCCTGCTTGCAGCTTCAGGACCCCTCCATTCCTCGGATGGCCGTTGTCCATAGTCGTCTCCCCGCCAGGCGACCTGGATGAGTCCATTGAGCTGTAGGGTAGGAGCTGCAGCTGCACCGAGATTGCAGGCACAGCTGGCACATAGGTAGGCCAGAGGCTCCAGTCTCTGGAAGTACACCTAAAATCTCCAGCATCACATATAGGCCTGAATAGAAGGGACCTACCGGCCATGTGCAGGGAGGACCCATCTGAGTCCGACTCTGTCATCCTCAGGAGCACAGACCCCAAAGAAGAGCCCACTAATAAGGCATCAATCTCCGGAGCCATCCCCACTTATATAGGACCTGGGTGTCTCAAGAGCCCCCAGAAGCCCCTCTGTGTGGGGTGATATCCACCTTGGTGTTCTATGAGATCCTACTGAGGTGTGCATAAGCATCACCTCTGCGATGACCCCCCCAACTTTCCCTGAAGGCTCTCAGCCACAAGAACCCACTCCTCTCTACCCCCTCCCCCCATTCAAGGTCTCCCTCCAATCGCGCTGCCAGTTGGCACTTGGTATCAATCCCCCGTTGCTAGGGAGGCTCATCTCCAGGAGCCACGTCCCACGCTGGGGGGAAGGCAACGCGCCCACATGCCGAGGCCGGCTCAGAGAGAGGCCACACCGGAGCAACAAGGAGGCTCCCAGATGGCAAACCCCAGGCACCCCATAACAGCAGGCCAAATCTCAACCACAAGAGCAAAGACTCACAAGGTCAGTCATCAATAACAAGAACCCATCAGCAGACCATCCTCCCCTGCCAGACACTGCCTCTGCACTCAGGGGACCGCCGCTGCTCCCCCAGAGAACGTGGCAGAGTCCTCCAGGCTGGGAACTCAGACTTCCTCATTTATTGACTGATTGTCCACCATCTGTGACCATGCCCCATCCCTTGATCATTTGAACAATCTTACACATCCTTCATGTATATTCAGATGAACTTACTCCCATGAACCCCCCATCCCAGACACCCCCTACCAATGAACTTCTGAAGCCCCCATTGTAACCCCTCTGTGATCCAAATCCTCCCCCAACATGAAGCCCACACAATAAGAAAACACAACCAAT
>JAQZBX010029838.1:0-27108 GCA_029593785.1 Cabassous unicinctus
CCACCCAGAATGAGATTCCCAGAGATTCTCCAATATTCTCCAGGGACTTATCATTGGCCCCACGGGGGTGGGGGTGGGGTAGGGGGGTGGGGATTGATGGGTGGGATAATCAATCAAAACAGTAAACACCTGGGGCACCTCCCATGCCATTAGCAAAGGGGTGGAATAATTAACAGTTTAAAAAGCAGGTGCAAAGGTCAAATCACCCCCCTGCTCCTGCCTTCTGGCCCCCGCCCTGCTCTCGCTCTGTCCCCCCATGCACGGATCAACATGCAAGTAAAACCTGGGCATTTATAATCTATAATGGGAAATTGTAGTCTATAAATCAGCCCTCTTTATTGCTCTTCAGCCCCTTACCCTCTGGGAACCCTTGATCTGCTATTTTTTTCTCCCGTTTCTCTTCCCTCCCTACCTTAATAAATTACTGGCCTAACTAAACAAACAAACAAACAAACAAAAAAACCAGTAGGAAAGGGGAGTGGATGTAGTTCAATAGTTAAGAGCCTGCCTGCCATGTATGAGGTCCTGGGTTCAATCCCTGTTAACCTCCTTAAAAAACAAACAAACAAACAAAAAACAGTAGGAAAGCTTTATGGCAATTTTACTTGCCCCTGTCCGACCCCTTTCCTGGCTTGGCAATGTCTTGACTATGGCAGTCCATGTTTGCAGTGTGGGACCTTGGTACCTGGTTCTGGAGGAAGTAGAGCAGACTGTAATAGCAAATTTTTGTGTTTGTTTGTTCTCTTGTCTTGGGCTACCCAAGGGTCTTAAGGAAGATGCTTCTATCTGTTTCACCTAATTCAGACCCCATTTATGGTGGAAAAGTGGGGGCCTTCCTTGAAAATAAGGAGAACACCCAAAAAACCTCACAGATGGCAGGGCTAAAAGTATGGGTGAGACACAAAATAGACCACTTAAGGCCTTTGGGGGAGAAGCTGGGGAGAGTGTTTCTTTGGGAAATTGTGTATCCAAAGCATCTGTGGTTTTATTGGGGGGTTTAGAAAGCCATGCATATGCCCAAGACAGAATGCATGCTCAGGAGAGCCCTGAGAAGAACCTAAGCTTTCACCATTGGCAGATCTTTAGGCTCAGCACAAGCAAGAAGTGAAAGCTGGGCCAAGTTGTAAATGACCTGGCTAAGTATTGATGGAGTACCTCAGAACAGAACCAATCTGCAAAGACTGGGAGACGTTTGTTGTTGTTGTTTTGGTGTGTATGTGTGTGTGTGTGTGTGCACATGCGTGTTTTAAGCCCCTGGTGTTTGAGGAAATCTCAGTCAAAACATAGCTGAACACAAGGTAATCCTTCAACAATCAAGAACAGCAAACCCTGGGGAAGGGGAAGATTCTTATTTCCAGAGTTACCACATTATACTATTTGTCCAGTTTTCAATGAAAATCACAAGGCATAGAAAGAAGCAGGAAAGTATGGCCCATTCAAAGAAAAAACATAACTGTATAGAAACCATCCCTGAGGAAATCCAGGCATTGGATTTACTAATTAAAGATTTTAAATAAACTGTTTCAAATTTGCTTAAAGAGCTAAAGAAAACCACGGTCATAGAACTAAAGGAAATAAAATGATGTTTAAACAAAATGAGGATAAAAATAAAGATATAGACATTATAAAAAGGAACCAAATAGAAACTCTGAAGTTGAAAAGTACAATAACTGTAATGAAAAATATACTAGAGGTATTCATCAGCAGATTTGAGCAGGAAGAAGAAAGACTTGGCAAAGTTGAAGCGAGGACAATTGAAATTATCCAGTTTGAAGAGTGGAAAGGAAAAAACAGTAAGAAAAGTGAACAGAACTTCAGAGACCTATAGATGACCATCAAGCATATAAATACACACATCATGATAATCCTAGAAGCAGAAGAGAAAAAGTAGCAGAAATATATTTGAACACATAATGGTCCAAAACTTCCCAAATTTTATGAAAGACATGAATCCATAGATCCAGGAATCTCAATGAATTCCCAATAGGATAAGCACAAATAGATCTATACAATTATTGAAATCTGTCAAATTTTTGAAAGCCAAAAAACAGAATCTTGAAAGCTGCAAGAGAGTAGCAATTCATCATGTACATGGGACACTTAATAAGATTAACAGTGGAGTTCTCATCAGAAACTGTGGAAGCCAGAAGGCAGAGGGCTGACATATTTTTTAAATATGGGAAAAAACAAACCCAGCAACTTTAAAACAAGTATCTGGCGAAACTATCCTTCAAGAATGAAGGACAAAACTAAGAAAGTCCAGATAACAAAAGCTAAGGGGTTTCATTCCTGGTAGACCTGCCCTACAAGAAATGCTAAAGGAGTCCTTCAGGCTGAAATGAAAGGACACTAGATGTTAACTTGAAGCCATATGAAGCAATAAAGAACACCAGTAAAGATATCCACATAGGTAAATATATAAGATAGTATTATTGTATTTTGATTTGTAACTCTTATTTTTTCTATATTATTTAAAGGCAGATGCATAAAACAGCAATTATAAAGCCTTGTTAATGGGCACAAAATGCATAATGTAATCTTTGACAATAACAATATAAAGTAGGGACAGAGAGGTACTGGATTAGAGTGTTTGTATACTATCGAAAGTAAATTATTCAAACTAGGTTGTTATAAATTTAAGATAATTGTAATTTCCAAGGTAATTCCTAGAAAAAATAACTGAAAACATACAGAAAAGGAAAAAAGGGAATCAAAATGATACACTACAAAAAATCAATAAAAACAAAAAAATCAGTAATGGAGGAACTGAGTAACAAAAACATGTAAGATATACAGAAAACAAATAGCTAAATGGGAAAAGTAAGTCATTTTTTATCAGTAATTACTTGAAATATAAATAGACTAAACTGTCCAGTTAAAAGGCAGAGATTAGCAGAATGGACTTTTAAGAAAAACACGATCCATCTGTGTGCTGTCGATAAGAGCCCCATTTTATAACAGAGACACAATGAGGTTGAAAGTAAAAGGATGGAAAAATATATTCCATGCATTCCAATCAAAAGAGAGCAGGGGTGACAATATTATCAGATAAAATAGATTTTAAGTAAAAAAGGATTACAGGAGACAAAGAACACATCATATGTTGATTAAAAGTTTCAATCTAACAAGAAAATATAGCAATTATAAGCATATATGCACCTAACAGCAGAGCCCCAAAATATATGAAGCAAAAACAGAATTGAAGGGAAAAATGTTAGAGACTTCAATATCCCACTTTCAGTAATGGAGAGAATAACCAGACAGAAGATTAACAACTAAATAGAGGATTTAACACTGTAGATCAATTAGACCTAACAGACATACATAGAACACTCTACCCTACAACGGCAGAATACACATTCTGTTAAAGTCTGCATGGAATGTTTCCCAGTAAAGACCATATCCTAGGCCATAGAATCATCCTCAAAAGTTTAAAAGGATTAACATTATACAAAGTATGTTTTCTGACCGCAATGGAATGAAACTAGAAATTAATAACAGAAGGAAAACTGGAAAATTCACAAATACATGGAAATTAAACAGCACACTCTTAAATAATCCATGGGTGAAAGAAGAAATCACAAGAGAATCTAGAAAATGCCTTGATGAATGAAAAAGAAAACATACCAGAACTTACAGAATGCAGCAAAAGCAGTGCTCAGGGGGAGAATTTAAGCTGTGACAAAGAAGACAGGCCTCAGATCAGTAACCTAACTGTCACCTTTAGGAAATAGAAAAAGACGGCCAAACTAAACCCAAACCTACCAGAAAGACAATAATAACTATCAGAGTGGAGATAAATGAAATAGAGAATAGAAAAAAGATAGAGAAAACCAATGGAACCAAAATTGGTTCTTTGAAAAGATCAACATAATTGACAAACCTTTAGATAGACTGACTAAAACTGAAAGAGAAAAGACTCAAGTTATTAAAATCAGAAACAAAAGCTAGGACATTATTATCAACCACAACAATATAAAAAGAATTACGAGAGAATACTATGAACAACTGTATGCCAACAAATATGATAACTTAGACAAAATGGACAAATTCCTAGAAACATACAAACTACCTAAAGTGACTCAAGAAGAAACAGGATATCTTTAATAGACCTATAACAAGTAAAGAGGTTGAATAAGTAAAAAATAAAAAATAAACCTGCCAACAAAGAAAAGTCCAGGACTAGATGCTTTTCTGATGAATTCTACCAAACATTTAAAGAAGAATTAACACCAATCTTTCTCAAACATTTAAAAATATGAAGAGGAAGGGAAGCGGATATGGCCCAAGTGATTGGGCTCCCGTCTACCATATAGGAGGTCTAGGGTTTGATTCCCAGGGTCTCCTGGTGAAAAGCAAGCTGGCCCACATGGAGTGCTGGCCCGCACAGAGTGCTGGCCTGCATGGGGAGCTGGTGCAGCAAGATGACACAACAAAAAGAGACACAGAAGAGAGACAATAGGAGACGTGGAAGACCAGGTTGCTGAGGTGGTGCAAGAGATTCAGCGCCTCTCTCTCCTCCGGAAGGTCCCAGGATCAGTTCCCGGTGCCACCTAAAGGGAAAACAAGCAGACACAGAAGAACACACAGAGAGCAGACAGCACAAAAACAACAAGGGAGGTGGGCGATAAATTAAAATACATATATGACGAGGAGGGAAAACTTCCTAAGTCATTCTGTGAGTCCAGAAAGATGTAAGTAAAGAAAAGCTACAGACCAATATTCCTTATGAGTGTGATTTAAAAATTCACAACAAATACTAGCAAAAACAAATCCAAAATCCATGGTCAGAGAACTAAAAAGGATTATATGACGGGACCAAGTGTTATTTATTCCCGGAATTAAAGGGGTGGCTCAACATAGAAAAATCAATCAATGTAGTGTACTTCATTAATAGAATATAGGGGAAAAAAAACACACATGATAATGTCAATTGATGCATAAAATGCTTTTCATGATAAAAATGCTCAATAAATGAGGAACAAAAAAGAAACTTTCTCAATATAATAAAGGCCACATATGAAAGCACAGGTAACATAATACTCAACAATGAAAGATTGAAAGCTTTCCCTCTAAAATCAGGAAAGACAAAATTGTCTGCTTTCCCCACTTCTATTCAACATAGTATTAGGAGTTCTATGTTAGAGCAATTAGGCAAGAAAAAGAAATAATAGCTATCTACATGGGAATGGAAGAAGTAAAACTATATTACCAGATGATATGAGTGTATATCTAGAAAACCGAAAGAATCCACACACACACACACACACACACACACACACACACACACACACACACACACAAAACGGTTAGAGTTAATAAACAAATTCAGCAAAGTTGTAGGAAACAAAACATGCAAAAACCAGTTGCATTTCTATACAGTAGCAATGAATAATCTGAAAAGGAAATTAAGAAAATTACATTTACAATACTATACAAAAGAATAAAATACTTAGGATAAATTTAACCAAGAGATGCAAGATTTGTACACTGAAAATTATAAAACATTGCCAAGGGGTGGATGTGGCTCAAATGGTTGGGCGTCCATCTGCCATATGGAGGGACCTGGGTTCGATCCCCGGGACCTCCCGGTGGAAAAAAAAACGTTGCCAAAAGTGATTAAAGAAGGGAAGCGGGTGTGGCTCAATCGATAGAGCTCCCGTTTACCATATGGGAGGCCCCGGGTTCGCTTCCTGGGGCCTCCTTGTGAGGGCAGGCTGCCCCGCACGACGCGGTGGGCTGATGCAGCAAGACCTCACAGCAAGGGGGAGATAAGCAGACACAGAAAAAACACAGCAAATGGACACAGCAAACACAAGCAGCAAGGGGGGGATAAATAAATAAATAAATACATCTTTAAAAAAAAAAAGGAAAAAGTGATTAAAGAAGATCTAAATAAATAGACATCCCTTGTTCAGGGATTGGATGACTTTATATTAAGATGGTAATACTACTCAAAGTTCCCTACATATTTAATGCTCTTCCTGTCAAAAGCCCAAAAGACATTTGCTGGCAGGAATGAAACCCCATCCTAAAATTCATATGAAATTTCAGTGGGCCTAGAATAACCAAAACAATCTTGAAAAGGAAGAAAAAAGTCAGAGAACTCATACTTCCCAATTTCAAAACTTATTACAATGCTATAGTCATCAAGATGGTGTGGTTCTGGCGTAAGGATAGACATATAGGGGAAGGAAAGAAGGAAGGAAGAGAGGGAGTGAGGGAGGGTTGACAAAGATGTGAATAAATCGGAACCCTTTTGCATTGCTTTTGGGAATATAAAATGGTGCAGCTGCTGTGCAAAACAGTTGGCAGTTCCTCAGAAAGTTAAAGATATAACTACTATACAAACCAGCAATTCCATTCCTTAGGTATATGCCCTAAAGAATTGAAAACAGGTACTCAAACAAATACTTGTATGCTAATATTCATAGCAGCATTATTCACAACACTAAAAGGTGGAAACAACCTAAGTATCCATCAACAGCTGAACAGATACACAAGATGTAGTATATACATAAAATGGAATATTTTTTTGCCTATAAAAAGGAATCAGGTTCTGGTACATGCTACAACATGATGAACCTTGAAAATGTAATGCTTAGTGAAATAAGCCAGGCACAAAAGGATAAAAAAAGTATGATCCCACTTCTATGCAATACCTAGAACATGCAATTCAGAGACAAAAAGTAAGAGATTATCAGGCACTGGGGGTAGGAAAGAATGGGGAGTTATTGTTTAAGGAATGTGAAGTTTCTATTTGGGCTGATGAAGGTTTTGGAGGTGGCTGGTGGTGATGGTTATATAGCATTGTGAATGGAATTAATGCCACTGAATTGTACACTTAAAAATGGTTAAAATGGAAAATTTTATATTACAAATATTTTACACAATGTAAAAGAAAAGATTCCCAACTATTCTGTACCTTGATTGGTGACTATACAAACCTACATGTGATAAAAATTATATAGAACTAAATACACGTACACACAAACACACAAATGAGTACAGTTAAAACTGGTAAAATCTGAACAAGATTGGTGGATTATATCAATGTCCATTTCCTGTTCGTGATATGGTACTACAGTTTTGCAGGATGTTACCATTATGGGAAATTGGATGAAGGGTACATGGGAATCTTTGTGTTTTATTTCTTATATTGGCATGTGAATCTATAATTATCTCAAAATAAAAAGTTTAACCAAGTAGTACGTATCTCACTGGTATCTGCATTGTTTAGCATGGTACCTCTATTATCATGTGATAAGTTCATAATAAATGGCAGCTTTTGCTGTGATGATGGTGATTGTTATTAGGATATGCTTATGTGCAATGGAAAAATTTAGAAGATAAATATCAAAATATTAACAAACTGACTTTGGTAAGATTACAGGTGATACATGTGTTTGTCCTTTTCTGTATTTTCTGATTATCATTTTGTATTTGATCATATATTATGTTTATAATTGAAAAATGATTAAAGCTTTCTATGTGCCTTATAGCCATTAACCTAAGATACGCCAGTTAAGCAAAAAAATTACAGTTAGTGCTAAAAGATTTATGACATCTAATATAGCGTTCATCACTCTCCTTAGAAATATATAACCATTTTTGTGGCTATAAGAAATATGTAAAATTAAAGCCAGTGGAAATATAGTAGTGTAGTAAAACACATTCTTGTACATAGAATTATAGTTTAATCACATTTACATCTGGGGAGACAACATAGAATGTACTGTGTTTGAACTGGCATCTTTTATAATCTGGGAAAAAATAAGATATTTCTATTTGAAAATGGTTCTGTTTTTTAGTTGCCTTTTTCTAGGTTTGCACAAATTTAGTAGCTCTAATGGTTGTGTGGGTTGTTGGCAAAGCTATAGACATATAGTTAAGGCATTTTTGGTGAATAGTCTTAAATTTCACATTACCAAAATTTTTGACAGCAATATTTTAATATTTCACTTTGCTTAGAGTCCACATTGTGAGTCAAGTTCTGTTCCAGGCTTTGGGGAATAATAAGAAGGAAAAAAGCTTCTAGCCCTCAGGGGTTAGAGTGGTGGGGAATACAATTAAACGACTAAAATAATAAGATGTTATAAGTGGTATGTTAGAAGCAAGCAGGTACAGTGGGGTATCGATGAAGGAGTGGCCAATTATATATATTTTTTAAAGATTTATTTTATTTCTCTATTCCCCTCCACCACCCCCCGTCCTGTTGTTTGCACTCACTGTCTGCTCTCTGTTCCATTTGCTGTGTGCTCTCCGTGTCTGCTTGTCTTCTCTTTAGTAGGCACCAGGAACCGAACCTTGGACCTCCCATGTGGGAGAGAGGTGCTCAATCGCTTGAGCCACCTCAGCTCCCTGCTTTCGTTGTGTCTCTCATTGTCTTTCCTCTTTGTGTCTCCTTTGTTGTATCATCTTGTTGCGTCAGCTCACCACACTTGCTCGTCATGCCAGCTTGCTCTCTTGCTCATCTTCTCCAGGAGGCAACAGGAACCGAACTGGGGACCTCCTGTGTGGTAGGCAGGAGCGCAATTGCTTGAACCACATTCACTTCCCTGGCCAATTGTATTTTGAGAAAGGGTGTGTGATGGGTAGGAAGTGATGAAAAGGGGCTGAGGAAAAAGTCTTCACAAAGGGCAAAATGCTTGAGCTGAATCTATTTTTTTTCTCTTTTATTTAGAGAAGTTGTAGGTTTACAGAAAATTCATACAGAAAATACAGTTCCCATTTAACTTCCCCCTCCCCTTGACACACATGCAGTTTTCCTTATTATTAACACTTTGTGTTAGTGTGGTACCTTTGTTACAATTGATGAAGCAATATTATTATAACTGTGCTATTAACTCTAGTCTATAGTTTACATTAGGGTTCACTGTGTTGTACAATGTGGCAGTTTGAGATTATTTTATGAATCCCCAAAAGAGAAAGATTATGTTTTGTAAACTAATCTATTCCTCTGGGTGTGGTATCCTTTGCATTAAATTCAGTTGAGGGGCCTTTGATTAGATTACCCATGTTGAGATTGCTGTAGGGCTTTTTATTGGACTATGTCAGTGAGTTGAGTCCCTGCCCACTTGCTGGGTTTGATAGAAATGGACATTCAGACAGACCCAGAAAGAGAGATCTCTGTCATTTTTGATCCTGCCATGTAACAGAAAGGAGAAGGCTCAAACAACTGAGGCCCTGGGGAGAGATGAGCCATTTGTCTTATAACTTACAGCTGAAACTGGGAAGTGAGCAGAACAGCGGAGACTAATATAGGAAGCAGTAAGAGACAAGCCCTATGCCAGCTTGCAGCTAAAATTGGGAAGAAAGTGAAGCAGTTGAGCACGAGAGAGGAAGCCTGGACGGGAAGGAGAAACCTGGGCAGAGATTGGCAGTCATCTTGCTTCACCACGTGGCAACACGCTGGGATCAACAGTAACTGACTTTGGTGAGAAAGCATTCCTGCTGATGCCTTGATTTGGACATTTCATGGCCTTGGAACTATAAGTTTTTGCCCCCAAGTAAATCCCCATTATAAAAGCCAACAGATTTCTGGTACTTTGCATTGGCACCTCTTTGGCAAGCTAAAAATATACAGTCTTAGGTATTTTTTTTAATTCTAGTAACATATAGTCAAATATATAATTGACTAGTGTCAATTACATTCACAACGTTGTGCTGTCACCACCATCCATTACCAAAACTTTTCTATCGCCCCGAACAAAAATTCTGTACCAAGTAAGCATTAACTCCCCATTCCCTACTCCCACCCGGTCCCTGATAATTTTTGTTTTAGTTTCTGACTCTGAATTTGCATATTTTAATTTCATATCAGTGAGATCATACAATATTTGTCCTTTTGTGTTTGGATTATTTCAACATTATGTCATCAAGGTTCATCCATGTTTCGTGTATCAGAGCTTCATTCCTTTTCTTGACTGAATTATATTCCATTGTATGTATATACCACATTTTGATTATCCATTCATTTGTTGATGGACATTTGGGTTGCTTCAAGTGGCATTGCTAGGTCCCATGTGGTAATTGTATACTTAACTTTCAAATGAACTGCCAAACTAGTTTCCACAGAAGCTGCACCATTTTGCATTCCCACCAAGAATAAATTAGTTTTCCTATTTCTCCACATCCTCTTCAACATTTATTTCCCATTTTAAAAATAGTGGCCATTCTAGTGGCTGTGAAATGGTATCTCCTTGTGGTTTTAATTTGCATTTCCCTAATGGCTAATGATTTTGAACATCTTTTGAGATGTTTATTGGTCATTTGTATATCTTCTTTGGAGAAATGTCTATTCAAGTGCTTTCCCATTTATAATTGGGTTGTCTTATTGTTGTTAAATTGCAGAATTTCTTTATATATTTTGTATAGTAAACCCTTGTCAGATATGAGGTTTCCAAATATTTCTCACATTCTTTAGGGTTGTTTGTTTTTCTTTCATGATGACGTCCTTTGCACAAAAGTTTTTAGTTTTGATAGAGTCACACTGTTTTAGGTTCCTAGGCTGCTCAAGCTCATACAATGAAATGGGTCAGGTTGAACAATGTGAATTTATTTGCTCACAGTTTATGGATGGGAAAAAGTCTAAATCAAGGAATCATCAAGGCAATGATGTGGCATTCTGGGGCTGACTTATGATCTGTGGTCCTTAGTTTGTCACATGGCAAGGCACATGGTGGCATCTCCTGGTCTCTCCCTTTCTTCCAGATTTTGTCAAAGTTTTCAGCTTCTGGCTGCTCCCTCTGGCTTTCCTTCTATGTCTGAATTTCATTCCACTTATAAGGGACTCCAGTAATAGGATTAAGACCCATCTTGATTGGACTGGGCCACATCTTAACTGAAATAACCTCATCAAAAGGTCTCTACTGACATTGGGTCCACACGCACAGGGAGGGATTAGGTTTAAGAACATGGTTTTTCTGGGGTACATACAGCTTCACACCCCCACACCTGTTTTCTGTTTTTTTCTTTTGTTGCTTGTGTTTTAGTGTAAAGTCTAAGAAACCATTGCCTAATAGAAGGTCTCAAAGATAGGTCTCTATGTTTTCTTCTAGAAGTTTTATGGTTTTGGATCTTAGATTTAGGTCCTTGGTCCTTTTTGAGTTAATTTTTGTACTTGGTGTAACATAGGGGTCCACCTTCATTCTTTTGCATATGGGTACCCATTTTTCCTATATTTGTGATTTTTCCTTTTTTCTGTCCATTATTGATTTATATTCATTCCATTCTGATCAGAGAAAGTGCTTTGTGTAATTTCAATTTTTTTAAATTTATGAGACCTGTCTTGTGATCCAACATATGGACTATCCTGGAGAAGGATCCATGAGCACTTGAAAAGAATGTATATCCTGCTGTTTGGGGTATAATGTTCTATAAATGTCCTTTAGGTCTTGTTCATTTATCATATTATACAAGCTCTCTGTTTCCTTATTTATCCTCTCTCCAGATTTTCTATCCAATGTAGAGTGGTGTTTTGAAGTCTCCAACTTTTATTATAGAGATGTTTTATTTCTCCCTTCAGTTTTGCCAGTGTGTGCCTCATGTATCTTGGACATCCAGGTTAAGTGCATACATATTTATTATAGTTATTTCTTCTTGATGAATTATCTCTTTAATTAATATATAGTGACCTTTTTCATCTCTTATAACAGTTTTGCATTTAAAATCTATTTTATCTGATCATTAGTGTTGCTACTCCAGATCTTTTTTGATTGCTATTTGTGTGGAATATCTTTTTCCAACCTTTCACTTTCAGCCTGATTGTGTCCTTGAGTCTAAGGTGATTCTCTTGTAGACAACAAATTGATGACTCATATTTTTTTTATCCATTCTGTCAGTCTATGTCTTTTAATTGGGGAGTTCAATCCGTTAACATTCACTGTTATGAATGTAAAGGCCTAACTTTCTTCATCCATTTTATCTCTTGGCTTTATGTTGTTCTGTCTTACTAGTGTCTATCTTTTAACCCTTTTAGTTACCCTTACTTATGATCTTCATTTCTACACTTTTCTCCAAGCCTCTCATCCTTGTATTTTCCTTTCAGCCTATAGCACACCCTTTAGTATATCTTGTAAATCTGGTCTCTTTGTGACAAACTGTATTTTTGTTGTTGCTGTTTGGTCTGAAGAAGACTTTAAACTCACCTTCATTTCTGAAGTACAGTTTTGCCAGATAAAGAATTCTTGGCTGGCAGTTTTTCTCTTTCAGTACCTTAAATATATCATACCACTGCCTTCTTGCCTCCATGGTTTCTGATGAGAGCCTGGCATTTAGTCTTACTGAACCTCCCTTTTAAATGATACGTTGCTTTCCTCCTGCTGCTCTCAGGATCCTCTCTTTATCTCTGGCATTTGACATTCTAAATCGCAGAGGTGTCTTGGAGTAGTTCTATTCAGATTATTCTTTTTGGAGTATGCTGTCCTTCTTGAATGTTGATATTCATGGCTTTCATAAGGGTTGGAAATTTTTCGGTAATTATTTCCTCAAGTATTTTTTCCGAGCCTTTTCCATTCTCTTCTCTTTCTGCGTAACCTATAACATATATGTTGGTGCATTTCACACTGTCATTCAATTCCCTGAGACCCTGTTAATTTTTTCCATTATTTTCTCTTTCTGTTCTTCTGTCTTTTCAAGTTCAGATGCATTGTCTTCCAATTCACTAATTCTGTCCTTAAACAATTCAAATCTGCCATTATGCCTCTATTGTATTTTTAATATCATTCATTGTGTCTTTCATTCCCATAAGCTCTGTTAAATTTCTTAGCAAATTGTTGTTTATGCTCACTCAGTGTCATCTTAATATGCTTTATCTCTTTAGCCATGTTTTCCTTCAGCTCCTTAAATTGATTAAGGATATTTGTGTAAAATTCATTGATTAGTTGTCTTAAATCCTGTGTCTCTCTTAACACAGCAAAACAATGCAGAACCTCTTCTCTGAACACTAAGTACCCCTCCTTCATAGCCAGTTGGTTTCTGCTCCCATTGTCTCATCAAGGGCAGCCCAACTTTCCTTACAATCTTGTTTTGTTTCCACTTTCAGCTTAGTATTGTTAAGTGTCCACTATATGGCTAGCTTTGTTCTCAGTGCAATAGATAAAAATGAACAAAACAAATGTGATCTTTGTCTTTATGGAATTTATACCCTCAGTGGAAAGAACTATTCTTATAAACTTCTTAGATACCTCCAATAGAGGTTGACAAATCCAGTGGACACTTCTATTAACACTTGAAATTGTAATGTGTTCTCCCTTCTTCGAGGAAAGAAACTCTTCTTTTTTTTCCCCCTTAACATTGTCCTTTCCTCGGAGAAGGAGGCTTCTGCTTCCCTGAGCATACATCATGAGTCTTTGCATGATCCTTTTTCTCTGAAAAGTCTCTTTTTCAGACCCTTAAATGTTTTCATTTCCCAAAAGAGCTCTTTACTAATTGCCTTTCTCTCTTCTCAGGTAAAATATTATTCCTGGGCAATTTCACATCTGTGCTGATGATTCCTCAGTTCTCTACATCCAGTTGAGTGCTCTCTCCTGTGCTACAGATCCATATATCTAAGGTTACTCACCATATATATGCCCCATGGACATCTCAAACTCATTGTGCCTGATACTAAATCAACATTTCTCCCCATCTCTAACCTGTAATGCTTTTCCTTTTAAAAAATTGTTTCACAATCTATTCGGGTTGTTTGTCTCTTCCTGGATCGTTTGCCCTTACCCTATCTGTGACTAAATTTTATTGATTCTGTCCTGCCTCTTTGTATCCATCTCCCCCTTTCTATATTTATTGCTGTTGCACATGTCAGGTACTGTCCTTCCTCTCTTTCTCTTAAACTTACTGGCTTTATTGCCCCTGGAATTAGTCTTGGCCAATGGGCCCAGGATTCAGGAACATATGTTGATTATGTGAACCTATTTTGTCTTGGAACCCATGTTCTGAAAACTCCTCTGGGTTATATGAGAATTTGAAAAGATAACCAAAAGGATTTGTTGATAATGACTATACTCATGGTATGGATTGAGCCATACAGTCTACCAAATAGTTGATGTAAGTATATATGTATATATAAAAATAATAGAATTTGTATTAAAAAGGTAAATAATGCTGGAGATCATTTGCTGCATTCTAAATGAATGATAAATAATTGCCACAAAGTTTTGGAAGAGTAATGCTTAATATTCATTAAGAAAGGAACAAAGGAAGTAAAAAGTAGACAAAGGTAAGAGTCTGGATAAAGAGAGAAGAGATAATGTAAAGTAAACAGTAAAGATACATGGAAAGGAAATTAGTGAAATTAAAATTTCTACGGATGTTCTGACTGATCATATACATGTTTGGATTGCCCTATTAGTGAAAACAAAGTTTTGATTTCATTCCCCTATAGTCCTGTAAGTTTACATAATTTAGTGACTGAATAAATTTTTCAGAATTCATTCAAGTCTTAATGTATGTTGTATAGCTGTCTCAATATGTCTTTATTAGAATTTTCTTTTTGAATTTTCAGAAATTACATTTTTTACTCCATTATCATTTCAGTTGAAGTATTTTTTCAAGTTGGTTCTGTGAAGAATTAACATATAAAAAACTTATATAAAATGATACTTTATTTTTGAAATGGAAATTATTATATTGTTAAGATTTTTCCTGAATACCCTATTCAAAACACTGTCAACACAGAGCAGTGGTTTTCAAACTGTTTTGATTGGGAACCACTCTAACTCTTGCTCGGGTTCTCTCTCACATGCTTTTAATCTTACTCAATCTCTTTCTCCCCACTCCATCTCTCTTTTTCTTTTTCCTTCTTTTACTTGCCTCCCCTCCATCCTACTGAACAGAAATAGTATCCTTATAACCTACGTTGTACACTGCCACAACAGATTCTTTTCTAATCCAGTCCAATTTAGGTGGTTTCACTTAGGGGGAAAATGTTGGTTCTAATTTACCAAATCAATTTCATAATCGATAAATGGGTCATAAACTGCAGTTTAAACAACATCTTAGATTTTTACAAAAATAGTTTTTAAAAATTGCAGAACAGTGTAAGATAGCAAACCAAAATTACTAATAATCTGTTCCCCAGGTAATCCCAGTTGACATTTCAGGAATATAAAAGTAATGCATGCATAATAAGAATTCAAACAATACATAAAAATATAAATTAAAAATTAAAACCCTCTGCTTTCCTTAACACCTGGTCCTTTTGCACAAAAGTAACTATTGTAAATGGCTTCTTATGGCCTTAAGGATATTTTTGATGCATAGAACAGCACCTGTGTCTTTTAAAAATATAAAAGATATACACTACATATTCAGTTTTATTCCTTGTCTCTTTATCATTTAATATTATATCTTAATGGTCTTCTTATCAACAATGCAGATCTGTTTTGTTCCTTTTGCATTCTTTTTGCTGGCTATATAATGTCCAGTTATAGGAATGGACCTTACTTTATTCAACCAGTTTCCTATTGATCCAATTTAGATGCTTCCCAGATTTTGTTTGTTTGCTATTTTTGTTTGTTTGTTTGCAAGTAATGCTGTAATGAACATCTTTGTTCTCTACCTTGTGATGTTCTTTTGTGAGTAAATTCCAGGCAGTGGAATTTCTGGGTCAGATGGTTTGTGCATTTATAATTTTGACAAGTATTGCCAATCAAAAACATTGTGAACATGATATGAATGCCTTTCCCACATCTCCAACACTGGATATTATTAAGATTTAAACATTTTCCCAGTCAGATAGATGAAAAGTAGATCTCCATTGTTTCAATTTGCATTTCTTAAAGTAAATGAGGTAGTCATATTTTCATATATGAAACTACTTGAAACTATTTTAGTTTCTATTTATTTTTGTGAAATGTCTCCTCACATTTTCTGCAATGATGCTTTTTTTAAAATTTTTATAAACTCTATAAATCAAGCAAATTAGCCCTTTATTGCCTACAATCAGATTTGATGATGTTTTCCAAGCTTTTATTAGTCTTGTGCTTTGTTTAGGATATGTTTTCTTTTAAACAACAAAAGATTTTTTTTTAAAATTTATTCCACCCCTCCCCCAGCCCCCGATGGTTCTCTTGTCTGTCTGCTCATTGCTCACCTTCTCCAGGAAGCACTGGGAACTGAACCTGGGACCTCCCACCTGACAGGCGAGTGCCCAATGGCCTAAGCCACGTCTGCTCCCTGTGGGCTATGGCATCTGCTGTCTTGTGGCACCTGCTCATTTAGGCATCTACTTGTTGTGGCGTGTGTGGGGTCTAGCTCGTTGCAGCAGGTGCTGCATCTAGCTTGTTGCTGGGGGTGCGGTGTCTAGCTTGTCTTCTTTAGGAGGCACCGGGACCCAAACCTGGGACCTCCCCATGTGGTAGGTGGGTGTCCAACTGGTTGAGCCACATCTGCTTCCCAGGATATGTTTTCTATACAAGATAGTTTTGTAGTCAAATTTATTGATCTTTTCCCTGTGTATTTTATTTAAAAAGAGCTTTCCCTAAAGCAGGTGTTTGTTCATTTTAAATGTATTTAGGAGTGTGACCAGAATTTACGTTGGAGAAGAACATTTTAAAGAGGATAGTTTAGGGAGAGGTGACAAATTATATATTTTTTTCAAGCAACCTTGATAGAGCCATTAAATTTCAAAGCTCCAAAATCATTCAAAGAAAGCTAACTTTAAAGTTGTCGATTTTACATATGCACTCTGCTAAAAACAAATATTGAAAGTTATAGTGTTGTGAATTAATTTTCATAACTACTATTTAGTGATTTCTAGGTTCCTTTTCTGATCATTTTATTTTCATAAAAGCTATGCATCACAATGTAGCTCTCTGTAAAACAAATAATTGAAGTTAACACTCAGTGGAAATACTATTTTTAGGATTTATTGATTAAATTTAGTAGATGCTTAATATAAAATAAATTATTTATTTCACTGCAGAAACTCATCCCTTTCTGTGTTTTCTTACAATGCATATGAAGATTTCCCAGCAGATTGGGAAGGAAGTGAATTTTCTGTTTAATGGAAACAATACAGTAGAAAATTCCTGGATTTTGTTTTAGTCAGATAATTTAGTAGCTTTCTTTATTACTACTGTTAGAATTCCTGTGAGATCTTAAGGAATTATAAATAATTAATTTATTTGAGCCTTGATTTTACTGTGTTTATCTTTTCTAGAAGCATAGTGATCTGAAATGATGAATCATTGGTATTAGTAATTTAGCCATAAAAAAATTAATCAAAATCCTTAGCTATAAATTGTATGTTAGTACAATTTCTTGTAGTGTCTGGGTGGGGTGTCTGACTATTGATAATGCCAGACATTCTAAAAACAGGAACATCTAATGTGTATTAGACAAGTACTGTCACAAAGCAAAAACCTGTCCCTCTTCCTGCAGATCCTCAGCCAGCAAGGTCTAGTTAAAGGGAGGGAAAGAGATGAATTCCTGAGGAATTCTACCTGGTAGCCTGCTTTTACTATAAAAAATGCAAAATTGTGTATTTTAGAAGTATATGTATAAAGGTATGGGTTAGGTGTAAAGCCTAATAGCCTGAGATTAAACTGAGATAAAAGTAAGGTTTATTCTGGCCATATAGGATAAAATTACTAGTTTATTTTGCCTAATTAATCAAATAGCAACTTCAAGTTACTTTGAGACTTAAGGATTAAATTCCTTGAGAAATCTTACTTAATTTTGTTTGAATGTTGCTTGTAAATGAAAGATACTGGGCACTTTGTAAAATAATATTCTTTCAATATGAAATAAATGTCATCTAACCAACATGTTTGAAAACTGATTCATGTACTATTGATTTCATTTACTCACTCAACAACTCTGTGCCAGGTCCTGTGTTAGGTGGTTTTATAGATATTCATCTGGAAAGAAAAGAGATGTACCTCATTATGTAGTAATGGAAGTTTGCCATACTAAGTTTAGAACAACGTAGGGGTGATTTGATATTCAGTCCCAAAAGATGAATAGTGAAGGAGTTCATCTTAGAATTAGAATATTCATTACGTCATGAGAATACCTATTAGTATATGTTCTTGCTGGATTGATGCTTTGTGTAATTCCCAATTCCCTTTTTCCAGCAAGACCCACTTCATTAGGAGCACCCTCTCTGACTTTTCAGATTAGGTTAAGTCTCTTGAATATGCACATATTTTTTGTTACTGTTTCATAGTTGTAATTTTAAAATTATTTGTTTAATGTCTATCTCCTCTTCAGTCCCTATTCGGCCATAAACTCCCTGAGGCTCTCTGTGGCTGGAAATGCTAGGCACTCAAATGCTTAATCATGATTTTGATTTGGGGGGGTTGGGGTGGGTGTCATTGCTGTCTGCTGGGTATTGTCCATCATGTTTCTGCTCATCCTATATCCCAGGACAAACATTCATGATAATAATGGGCAGGGTTCTGTGCAATGGAGAACTTGGGAGCCCTTTCATGAAGACTGCACCGAGGGGGTTGGGGGGAAATACCCTGAAGGTGAAGGCCACAACATATGCCAACTATGATGATCTCTTTAGCAGGCAAAGTCCACTGGCCCTTAACCTGGATTTTGTACACCTGCCTCATTTCTTGTTAAAATCTTTATAATGTAGTTTTATTTTGAGTCACACATCCCCTCTCCCCTAAGAAATTATTTGTAAGAAAAGTAGTTTCAGCCTTTGGAGTGGATAGTTGTGAATGTTCCATTTAGGAGTTATAACATTGAATCAATTTAAGATGTTGGAGTGGGGAATTAACATCAACTGAATTTTTATTTTAGAAAGATATTCTGATTTCAATGCATAGACATGCTATTAGTATTAGAAGAAACAGGAGCTAGATGATCACTCATTTATTCAGCCAACATTTATTGCACACCTACCGTGTGTGTGTCTGGCTTATACAAAGACAATGGAAATACAGGGATGGAGACATAGTCCCTTCCCTCTAGGACCTTACAGTCAATTGGGAGAAGAAAGATAGTTACATTACATCATAATTTTATTTTATTAGTGATTTGTTAAGGGAAAAATAGTATAAATGGAAACAGAAGAGAGGCCCCCACTTGAAGCTAATTGTTTCAGGGAAGGCATCTTTGAAGAAATAATAAATGAGACCTTTCTAAAAAGCAAGTAGGTATTAATCAGGGAAGTGGATAGGGAAGATCTTTCCAGGTAGAAAAGAGCACATGTGTAAATACTATTTAAGGATTCATTTTAATTATCAAGGTGAGAATTCATTAGTGACATTCCAAGAAGCAGAGTACATATCACTTAGTAGCTGAACATTGACAGATGATATACTCTGATGATAAGGTTTTGAGCCCGCCATCGTGACTGAAAAATAATGGTGTCATGGTGGGAATAGTGGACACACTAGGGGGTAGAGGCAGGCAAGTGAGGTTCAGTTTGGGATCTGTGGATTTTGATGTTCAGTGGGATTTCCATGTGAATGTATGTATGGGTAGCTGGAAGTTGATGTCAGAAGTTCAGGAACGAGGTTAGGATTAAAGATTGAGATTCAGGATTCTCTATAAAAGTACTATAGTAGCTAAAGCTGAGGTACATGGGTAAGATGTCAAGAGAGACTGCAAAATAGAGGAAAAGAGGAATAGGGTCAGAATTTTAAAGCATAAGCCAATACCTTTTTTCATAGTAAGCTGGGCTCTCACTAAGGAGTTTCAAATTGTTTAAGCTCTAACTAAGGAGCTTTTTTCCTCCTCACTTTACTTCAAGGACAGAAAAGGATAAATTAGAAGGAAATAAGCATTTGTTAGGAGTTTATTTATTGAAATCCCCAGGCGCTAAAAAAATCCCTACAGTGAAAGACAAATTTAGTTTCATGTTTTAATTATGAAGGTAGGAAGGTTTTCAGCAAGGAGGGCTGAAATAAGAAAAGATTTTCTGATTAACCCTCAAATGAATTGGAAAATGAATGAGAACCCCCTGGGAATTCCAAGTAATTAAGATTTTACTTTAAACTGTTTTGCTTTGCATCAGTTTTATTTTGCATATTTAAACTTCTTGTGTTAAGTGCCGTTGATGTATAAGTTACCCATTTTTCTCATATGGAATGTTATATAAAAGATTAAACACAGGCGGATGTGGCTCAAATGGTTGGGCGTCCGTCTGCCATATGGAGGGACCTGGGTTCGATCCCCGGGACCTTCCCGTAAAATAAAAATACGTATATAGAAGGCGCATGGGCTGCCAGGCTCTGTGTGCCGGTGAGCCGCCAGGCCCCGGGAGCCATGCAGCAAGATGATGACGTAAAAGGAGAGAGACAAGACGAGATGCTCCGAAAGCTCCAAAAACCAGGAGCCGAGGTGGCGCAGATGGCTAGAACACCTCTCTCCTACATCGGAAGTCTCCAGGATCGAATCCTGGTAAAGACTGGAGGAGGAGGATAAGAAGAGATGAAACAGACACAGAGAATTGCCCAGCGAATGGACACAAAACAGCAAATGGGGAAGGGGGCGTTTAAAATGGATCAAGGTAAAAAAAAAAAGATTAAACACATACTTAAAATAGAACATGTAATGCTATCATAATCAAGGGGATGTAAACTTATTTATTACAGACCTAATTTGGTTTCATATCTCTTTCAGACTAAGTGCATGCAATGCTTGAAGTCAGAGAGAAAAAGCCAGATTGTTCATTGTAAAGTGAACTATAACTTTCATATAGGCATAATATTATTTTAGAATCTACTAATGAAGTGTTTCAGGCACTTTGTTAAAGAAATGGTATGGCATTGCCTATTGCAGGGTGTCTCTAGTAAGTATCTGACTGCCTGTAGTTAGCTTTTTTCATGTAAGTACAACAACATTAACAGCTATTGTTTATCAAAAATATATTGCGTGCAAGTCATGCTACATATATTATCTCATTTAGTCTTCACAACATTTTAGCAAATGTTGATAGTTATATTAAGTGTAATTACTATAATTTATCATGTACTTAATATGTTCCAAGCATTGTGTAATGCACTTAATGTACTTCCATACATTCAATCCTTACAAAAACTATGTATGCTGCGAATATTCTCGTTGTCCTGATTTTCTGATAATCAGGGTAGGCTAAACATTCGCTATATTAGAAACTATGCATGGGTCCCCAGACCTAGTTTTTTCCCCTAGGTCTGGTTTTTAGAATGCTGGTGATAAACTAAGCCTGGTTTATTATATGACCATCCTGTATGGAAAATGACTGTAACTCTAGGTATCTTTGGTCACTCTTAAGAGATATAGCAGGGGGGCGGATGTGGCTCAAATGGTTGGGCATCTGTCTCCCATATGGAGGGACCTGGGTTCGATCCCTGGGACCTCCCGGTAAAAATTAAAAAAAGAAAAATATAGAAGGCGTGCGGGGCCTCCAGGCCCCATGTGCGGGTGAGCCGTTAGGCCCCGCGAGCCACGCATCAAGATGATGATGTAACAGGAGAGTGGCACAAAGGAAAGCCAAAACGAGACACGCTGAAAAACCAGGAACTAAGGTGGCGCAGGTGGTAGGACGCCTCTCTCCCACGTCGGAGGTTCCAAGGATCGAATCCCAGTGAAAACAGGAGGAGAAGGGTGAAGAGAGGGCAAGAAATGGACACAGAGAGTTGCCCAGTGATTGGATACAAAAACAGCAAAAACGTTGGGCGGGGGAGGCGTGTAAAAATGGATAAAAGTAAGTAAATAAATAAATCCTTAAAAAAAAAAGTTTAGGGGAATAAGATACCGACTATAGTTAGTAGTAATACTTTGACAATGCTCTTTCATAATTTAACAAATGTTTCACAACAATGCAAAGTATTTGTAGTGGGGTGATGTGTGGGAGCCCTGTATGATGTTATGCATGTTTGTTTTGTAAGTTCACTGTGTTTACTGAACACTTATAGTTTATGTATGTTCATATATGAATGATATACTTCAATAAATTGTTTTTTAAAAAACTATGTATGTTTGTGTGTATATATTTTTATTATTCCATGAGACTCAGGTTAATTAAGCAACTTGCTTTATGTTATACAGCTAGTAAGTTTTATGTCACACAGCTAGTTAGTAGTCAGGACTCAAATGCAGATCTCTGAATTCTAAAACCAGTACTTTCTGCATTATACCTGCTGCCTGCCTGTCACTTCTCCTGGGTGGCAGTGGGGAACATTGATCTTGAAGCAAGCTTGTGACCGGTGCCTAAGCAGTATCACTGAAATAAAGTGAAAATTTAAGGCCATCTTGGACCAGGTGCTCAACTCTGAGTACCATCTGAGTTACTATCTTTATAGACCCCTTTTCAGAGTATGAGTGCCACCTGCTGGAAGGCTATGCTGCAAATGATAAGCTTGTAAAGACCAGCTCCAAAAACCCTGTCAGAGATATGAAAGGGTCAAGTTTCAAAATGCTGATTCTGAAATTTCTGCTTTAGGAATACTGGAACATTTTGGAGTTAGGTGTATCCTCTAAGAGCCATAAAATATACTGCTTCATTTATCTTCAGTTCTTTTTTTT
Organism: Cabassous unicinctus; assembly: GCA_029593785.1. Lineage (NCBI taxonomy): Eukaryota > Metazoa > Chordata > Mammalia > Cingulata > Chlamyphoridae > Cabassous > Cabassous unicinctus. The sequence continues at coordinate 22,471 of JAQZBX010029838.1, forward strand.
TTTTTTTTTCTGATGGGGGAGGAGAGTGGTGAGACATTTTTAAAAACGGTATCAATGCTTTCTAAAATAAAGTCACTGACACTATTTTTACCAATGGGACAGATCTATGGTCAAATGAATCATACTTATAGCAGATCAAATAAGAATAAAAAATTGGATTTACTTTGAGATAACTGTTGTTGAAGTCTATGAGGACTCATGCCGTTCAAGTGTTCTCTTCAGATATTAATGGTGCTTGTACCCTAGAAACGGATTCTGGGACCCATGACAGTATCAGATACTTAGAGAACAGAAAGTAGAGACAAAAAGAGAAGAAAAATATGTGGATAAAAATACAAATAGATTCTGGAATTTTCAGTCTAGCAAAAGTTTAGGATTTATATTGTTTTATGTTTTGGACAATGGAAAGTAGACACTTCTTGCACTCACGTACTTGAGGGAGATCAGATAAAATATTGGCATATCCGTTGCACACACTTTTTTAGGTTCCTTTTGAATCATAATACTATTCTGTGAGTATCTGGCTCAGGAAATGTCACCATTTAGTGTGGGTCACAGGAAAATCAAGGTATGCTTAACTGCCATTTAGAAATGATGAAAGTATATTTGTAGTTGCATAATGTCATGCTGAACAAATATTTGTGAGACAAGAGATTAAAGTCCATTGTTAAAATCTGATTTTGCCAAGAGTTTAGGGAAAGTACAAGTTGACTGTTTCCTTCTTTCATTATGTCCCTTCTCAGATCAACCAAAGAAGAAGAAACTGAGATAGTACGATAGTACGCCCTCTTGGTAGATAGATTTCTATAGAGAAAAGGCTGTCTTTCAGTATGTGCTGCTTTTTGTTTTTAATTTTAAGAGTAATGCTTTTTGTAGAGAACATGTAAAATAGAAAAATAAAAACAGGTATATTTCCTGTTTTTTAAACATTTTATATTTTATAGCCTTCGTTTTATATTACATGACATCATTATAGCATTAATAATTAAAAACTCTTAACAAATATGATATATAAGGCTACCTTTGGCTATACCATAATTTACTTGTCAGTATTTTTATCACTGGACGTTTAGGTTGTTTACTGTTTTTGTTCATTTGTTGTAGTGCATAGAGGAAGAGACATTTACATTTCTGTCGTTCCCCCCCCCCCCCGCCCCGTTAAATAGGTGTAGAAAAAACACTCTTTTGTTGACTTTATCTAGGGCCTCGCATTTTATAAGTAAATTAACCTTGAAAATAACTAAGTAACTACTGATTGAATTAATTTCTACTTTAATTCCTCATGTGAGTCCCCTTGTCCATGGTACTATGCTTCTTTTTCTTTTGGATTATATAGCATAAACTGCATTTATAGCTTCTTTAGGAAACAACCTCATAGCACCCCTTTGCTTTTAATGTTATACCTAGGTTACCTATACCTAGGTTAAATATATCCTAAGATATATTTAATATATCTTAATAAAGAGCTATGTTTCTGCTCTTTACATTAAGCCAGCACTCTCATACTTCTAGAAGAGTAGGTACTAGTTGAGAGAACTGTTCCTTTTTAAGTAAGTGTAGTTTGTGGAAAGTTAGTGTCCCTGGAATAAGTAATTTAGATATAGCCTATTCAATTTATTAAAACCAAAATCATTTAATACACCTTTGGAAAGGGAATAATTTATAAAAGGGTAGCAGAATTTTATGCTACAAGCTATTTAGTGGTTGATGTGTAAGAACAGGTGAGTTCAGTAGACATTTAATTCATTTGGCAAATAATTTCAAGTGCTTAGTCTGTGCTAGGTACCATTTTAAGCACTGGAGATATACAACTAACAAAAATTTTTGTCTTCATGGTATGCATATATTAGTGGAGAAAAATAATAAACAAGATAAAGTAAATGAAAAAAAATAAGTAAATGATACCTAGGTCCACAATTCCTTAAACAAATTCTTAGGAACAGATATGTTTTGGATTAAAGCAAATTTTTGACTTTAGAAAGGCAGTACTATATTACCTAATACCCAGGGAAGTCTGAGGTAGTAATCAAATCTATTAATATTTCTCTTGTAATAAAAGTATAAACATTCACATTTCGTGTGATAAATAAAGACTACAAATAGCCTCATGTCAGGTTAGGTCAGATATTGCTGCAAAATGAGTATTAAAGGATAATTTTCAAAAAAAGATAAAATCATGACGGTCATACAGATAAAAAATGAACATGTTTAAGATTTTATTTAACTTATTTAGATCAAGGAACCATCAGATCCTGTAAGTCATTCAAAAGAGACTCCTTAGACCCTGCATAATCAATTTTGAGGCAAAACTAACTTTTTCCAAGATGGGGGAGGAAAGTCAATGTCTATAGATAAGAATTGTTCTGCATTACTATCAGTTATCTACAATATACAGAGTTGTAAGATAGCTTCCCTAGAATCAGAATCAGATAATCAGAAAGAGTGTGCCTGGGTGCAGATGTGGCTCAAGAAGCTGAGCGCCTGCTTTCTGGGTTGTTCCCTGGTGCCTCCCAAAAACTAAAAGCAAAAAACAGCAAACAAATGAAAAACCAACTCAAGGGAGCTGATGTGGCTCAGTGGTTGTGCACGAGCTTCACACATATGAGGTGCCAAGTTCAATCCCTGGTCCTGGTACCTCAAAAAAAAAGTGCCCTTGACAATGCATATTTTTCCACTGAAGAACAAATAAGTTACTAGAAAGCTTCTCATTTTCTGAGCTCTTCAGAACTGTAGATAATTGTGGGTAAGAAATGTAGATCTTGTAGCATGTTTGATAGTGATAGTACTTTGCAAAAAATAAAATAAAGGTGGGGAAGGCAGGTTGCAATTTTAAATAGAAGGGCTAGGGGAAACTCTGAGAGGGTGATATTTGAATATAAAGGTAAAGCAGATGTGGTGTGTTTCTTTTTTGCCTGAGGAACTGGAATGATGGAGCTCCTGTTAAATGAGATGGGGAAGAGCAGTTAGGTGGCAGAGAGGGGAGATGGAGATGATGATCTGGATTTTGGCCCTTAGACATCCAAATAGAGTTGTTTGAGGAGGCAGTTGGATACACATATCTGGAGTTCAGGATAGATGTGTGGGGTAGACATCACTCTCAAATTGAAATGTTCAGTGGTCCAACCATGAGATAAGTAAAGGAGGCAGTAAAAGTGTGGTACCTTTTATTTGTAAGAGCTGGCTTCTCCACCAACCTCCTGTCCCTGGCATCTTCCCAGTGATATTAGAGAACTCACGGGTAACACTTATACATGGCTTACAAGACTCCTTCTTTTAGTTTGCTTAAAGCTGCTGGGAGCAATATATGAGAAATGGCTTGGGTTTTATAATGGGAATTTATTAGGTTAAAAGCATATGGTTCTGAGGCTGTGAAAGTGTATAAATCAAGGCATCATCAGAGATGCTTTCTCACTGAGTTGCAGCCACAGGAGATAAAGCATATGGCACGGTCCACACATTTCTCCCCTTTCCTCTGGGCTTCATTGCTTTCAGCTTCGGGCTGCTCTGTCTGGATTTTCTCTCTCCCTGGTTCATTGAGTTCAACTTCTGGAGGCAACTCTGTCTCTGTGACTTTTTTCCTGTGTCTGTGGCTTTTTATTCCTCCATTTATAAAGGAACTCCAGTAAGAGGATTAAGACCCACCCTCGGTAAAGCCCTGCTGAAGTGATCTAATCAAAAGGAAGGTCCTTTAACTGAATCTTATAAAAATGTCCCATCTATAATAGTTTTACATGCACAGGAATGGATTAGCTTTAAGAGCAGGGTTTTCAGGGACGGATGTGGCTCAAATAGTTGGGTATCTGTCTCCCATATGGAGGGAACTGGGTTCGATCCCTGGGACCTCCCAGTAAAATAAAATAAAAAAAAAAAAAAAACAAGAGCAGGATTTTCAGGGGTCCTCAAAAGACTCAAACTGCCACACTCCCCATTATTTAGCCTTTGCTTTATCTCTTGCTTTGCTTCCTCAGACCTGTCCCTGGTAATAACAGAGATGATAAGTTTTATATTTCTGAAATAGCACTCCGGCTCCAGATTGAAAAATGAATTATAAGAGGGAACAAAATAGATAACAGTTTATTTGCCATTTTTTTGCCTTAATATGCTTTCCCATTGAAATTTAGTGACTTACAGAGATCTGTAGCAGGAAAAGTATAATGGGCATGCAGAAGTGGACAAAATATTGCTGTACTCGAAAATGCAGATTTTGGGATTGGGAAAAAATTTCTACTAAATGCAGGTAGTTGCAAACTTTACACTTTTCCCCTACGTATGTTGTATTAAAAGGTGACCTAAAGGGGGCGGATGTGGCTCAAATGGTTGGGCGTCCATCTCCCATATGGAGAGACCTGGGTTCTATCCCCGGGACCTCCCAGTAAAATAAAGAAAAATATAGAAGGCGTGTGGGCCACCAGTCCCCGCCAAGCCATGCAGCAAGATGATGACATAACAGGAGAGTGACACAAGGGAGAGCCAAGATGAGACACGCCAAAAAAAACAAAAAAAACAAACAGGAACTGAGGTGGCGCAGGTGGCAGAACGCCTCTCTCCCACATCGGAGGTCCCCAGGATCGAATCCTGGTGAGGACAGGAGGAGAAGGATGAGAAGAGAGGGCAGGAAACAGACACAGAATTGCCCAG
>JAQZBX010029839.1:0-27105 GCA_029593785.1 Cabassous unicinctus
ATCGGGATTGCATTGAATATATCATTTGCTTTGGGTAGTATTGAAATCTTAATGAGGTTTAGTGTCCCAAACCATGAAAACAGAATGTCCTTTCATTTATTTAGCTCTTCTTGATTATTTCTAGCAATCTTTTGTAGTTTTCTGTGTAGAAGTCCTTTATTTTTTTCATTATTATTTTTTAAGGAAGCTGTAGATTACATAATTGTTACATAAAAAATACATGGTATTTCCATATGCCCCACTCCCTCCCCCTCCCACAATTTTCCATATCAACAACATCCCTGATTAGTATTATACATTTGTTACAATTGATGAACACATATTGAAGCATTGCTATTAACCATAGATTACAGTTTACATCATAATTTACAATCTATGTCACAAAATTTTTAAGTATGACAAAATATACAGTGGTATATTGTATGTGGTATGAGGGTGATGTTGGCCTCATAGAATGAATTAGAGAGTTTTCTGTTCTCTTTAATTTTTTGGAAGAATTTGAGTAGAATTGGAGTTAAATCTTCTTGGAATGTTTGATAGAATGCCCCTTTGAAGCCACCTGATCCTGGGCTTTTCCTTGTTGGAATGGGAGGTTTTTGATGACTAATTCAATCTCTTTACTAATCATTGGTTTGTTGAAATCTTCCATTTCTTGGATCAACGTAGGTAGTTTGTGTGTTTCTAAAAATGTATCCATTTCATCCAGGTTAACTAATTTATTAGCAGTCAGTTGTTCATAGTATCCTCTTTTAGTCCTTTTTATTTCAGTGGAATCAGGACAATTTTTCCCTTTTCATTTCTAATTTTTGTTATTTGTTTATTTTTTATCTTTCTCATTCCAGCTAAAAGATTGTCAATTTTATTAATCTTTTCAAAGAATCAAATTTTGGTTTTCTTAATTCTCCTATGGATTATTTTTTTCTAGTTCATTTATCTTCATTCTAATATTTTTTATTTTCTTCTGCTTGACTTGGGTTTAGTTTCATTTTCTTATTCTAGTACTACCAGTTTTGAGGTGAGGACTCTGATTTGAAGTCTTTCTTCTTTTTTAATGTAAGAATTTAGAGCTATATATATTTCACTGTCAGCACTGCCTTCCCTGCTTTCAATACGTTTTGGAATTTTCACTTTCATTTGCTGTAAGATATTTCCTAATTTTGCTTGCGATTTCCTCCTTAATCAATTGGTTGTTTAAGAGTATGGTGTTTAATTTCTATGTATTTGTGACTTTCCCATTTCTCCCTCTGGTTTTTATTTCTAGCTTCATTCAGTGTGTTTTGAAAAAATATGATGTATGATTTCAATATAATATATTGAGGCTTGTTTTGTGACCGAACATACCATCTACCTTGTAAAATGATGCATGCACACCCAAGAAGAATCTGCATTCTGTTTTTGTGGGGTGCAGTGGTCAATATATGTCAGATATGTTTAGTTTAGAGTATCACTCAAGTCATATATTTCCTTATTGATCTTATGACTAAATGTTTTATCCATTTTGTGAATGGTGTATTAAAGTCTCCGACTATTAAAAGAGGAATTGTCAGTTTCTCACTTCATATCTGTCAATGTTTGCTTCATATATTTTGGGACACTGCTGTTAGGTGTATATATATTTATAATTGTTTTATCTTCTTTTGAATTGTCCCTTTTATCTGAATAAATTGACTTTCATTACCCCTCATAACTTTTTTTGACTTAAAGTCTATGTTATCTGATATTAGTATAGCAACCCAGCTCCCTTTTGTTTACAATTTGTGTAGTATGCTTTTTTTACATCCTTTCACTTTCAACCTACCTGTATCTTTCACTACAACCTACTTGCATTCAATGTGGGTCGCTTGCAGGCAGCTTATGATTGGCTAATGCTTTTTTATCCATTTTGCCAATGTCTGCTTTTTGATTAGAGGGTTTAATCCATTTAATTTAAAGTCACTACTGATGATGCAGGACTTTACTACCCATTTTTCTATTTATCTCTCTATGTCTTATATATTTTTACCCTTCAATTCTTCAATTAATGCCTAATTTTATATTTATTTTATTTTTATGTGTTGTATATATTGAAATCCTTCTCTTTACTATCTGTATATATTTTTCATCTATTTTCCTTGTGGTTGGCATGGGGTTCAACTTTAACATTCTAATGATATAACAATCATATATGGTTTGATCTTAAACTAACTTCAGTACCATACACATATACTTTTCCTATACCCTTTCTCCCCACCCCAAGTGTACTTGTTACCCTTATGTCTTTGCACATTGTATGTCTAAAACCATAGATTTATGATCACTTTTTTATTCACTTGCATTTTAGCACCTGTAGTAAGAAGTGGACTTACATACCAAAAATTACAATGCAATAATACAGGCTTTTATAATTATACAAATGGCAACTTCTTCACCACAGGTCTTTGTTTCTTTATGCTGCTTTGAAACACAGTATAGTGTCCTTTCATTCTATTCTGAATAACTTCCTTTAGCATTGCTTGTAGGGACAGACTAATGCTGATGAACTCACCTAGCTTTAGTTTATTTCAGACTGTGTTAATCTCTCCTTCATTTTTAAAAGAAAGTTTTCCTAGATATAAAGTTCTTGGCTGGCAGCTTTTTTCTTTGAAAACATTAAGTGTTTAAACCCACAGCCTTCTTGCTTCCATGGTTTTTGATGAGAAATCAGCACTCAATCTAATTGAGACTCTCTTGCACAAAACACATTGCTTTTCTCTTGCAGCTTTCAGAACCCTCTCCTTGTCCATTGCATTTGATAGTGTGATCAATATATAATATGGTGTGTTTTTCTTCATGTTTACGCTGTTTGGTGTTCTCTGGGTTTCTTGGATATGCATATTCATATGTTTTACTGAGTTTCAGAAGTTCTCTGCCATTATTTCTTTGAGTATAAATTCTGTCCCTTTCTTCTCTTTCTGGGACTTATAAATTATATATATTAGTATGCTTGATGGTTTACAAGAGGTGTTTTAGGTTTTTTTTTTTGTTTTTTTTTTTTTCACTTTTTATAGTCCTTTTTTCTTTCTGCTCCTCAGGCTGACTCATTTCAAGTTTCTTCTCCTTGAGTTTGCTGATTCTTCTGCCAGCTCTAATACGTTGTTGAATCCCTCCTGGGAACTTTTCCTTTAAGTTATGGTGGTCTTCAACTCCAGTAGTTTTGCTTGGTTTCTTTGCTAAGATTCTCATATTGCTTACTAATTATTTTTCTGATATAAATTTTAGGTCTTTTTCTGCATTTTTCCTTCATCTCCTTGAAGATTTTTTAAATCATTTTTAGAGCCATTGTTTGGTATGTCCACATTCTTGTCTTCTTTATTGGTGTTTTCTGTTATTTTATCTTTTTCCATTGGATGAGATGTCATACCTGTTTGTCTTCTACTCTTTTGATGCACACTGTACATTTTCATATTTTTAAATGTTTACCCTGGCAATTTTCCTGGAGATGTGTGATTTTTTAAAAAAAAAATTGTAACCATTTGGTGATAAGACAGAGATTTTCTTGAGCTTCTGTCCTCTAGTCAGGAAGGTCGGCCCCAGGCAATTATAATTAAAAGGTTTTCCCTGTCTTTCTGTGCATATGTATTGTCCTGGACATTTGCTTATTGGTCATTTTGGAGTCCCCTGTTTACAGGAGTTTATTTACCCTTCTGTTTCCCAGGAGACAAACCTCTATCTCCCAGGTGTTTGAATCTGAGAAGCTTTTACCCCAGACTCTCTGCTGCTATAATTTTTAGTTCCTTTTTGTTCTTTGAAAATGATTTTGCATGGAGGGAAAATTCTGGAGGGTGGGGCATGCCACAGATTACTTTCCCAAGTCAGTCTTTCCCAGCAGAAACATGGCCAGAGACCCATGAAGGGGGTGCAAACTGGCTCCAGCTTGCCCTGAGGAAGAGATCAGGAAGAAGAGCTTCTTTCATGGCTCCACAAAGCTGGGCTTTCTTTGCCTGCCCAACAAAACCAACCCTTCACCTAATTGGGCCCTACAGCCCTGAGGATGCAATATGTCTTTACATCTCCTCCACCATGCTTTTGTCCAGGGTGGGTTGAAACAATGGTTGCCATCAGAGCAGGGACCCCAGTGATCTGAATTAGCTACTCAAAACCATGATCTGTGATTGCATGTGCCCACCACTGGTCTTGAGGTAAAGGATTTTTTATGTCCTTTTCTATTCCCAGCAAGCTAGCCAGGGACTGGACCTCATAGTGGCTTGCTGTGAGATTAACAGATGAGCAGTGGTAGCCACTGTGCAGAGAGAGCATAGCTGCCACATGTTGAGGCAAGATCTCTTCCTAGGTCTCTGCCTTTCGCTCCAGGGCTGTGCCATTTCTTGGAGCTCATCTGGGGACAACCAGGCACAGGGTTTGTCTCTTACCAGGCTTCCTGTGTCAGGCTTGGTTGTTCTGCTTTCTTCCTGAGTTCAGCTGCAAGCTATCAGGTCTATGTTTCATCTCTCCCTGGGCCTCACCTCTGAGACTCTCCTTTCTTTTACATGACAGGATCAACCTGAGTTATGCCTCACTGACATAGGCCAATTGAAAGGACCTCCCACCCAAGGGAATTGATTTAGTCCAGAAACATAATATTTCTCATTTTGGGATTCAGAAAATCAACTTCCACACAGAAGAAAAACAATACCCGTGAGCCATGCTTCAAGTTGAGGGCAACATGCCTCAATTTGAGGGAAACAACCTGCTAATGAAATGCTTCTTATGATATTGTCCTATGAGCCCATGAAAAAAGTTTTTAAATATTATAACCCAGGAAAGTTATAACAAAAGCTGCCTTGCAAAGTCCACTAGGTGCAAAGCATTTCATTCTCAAAATGCATAACTGAATTTATTTCAATATTATTCTTTCAATATCATATGAATATGCCATGATCTCCAGTTTCTCCAGAGGCATATAACTTCCCAGAGTTGATAAAGACAAGGAGAATGGGACCCCAGGGAGAATTATGAGAATTAGAGTGTATGTGGCTTTATGGACTTTATGGGTTCTTTGTTGTTGTTATAATTCGGATATTTTGAATATAAGTTTGCTTTTGCAGAGGCCCTGAGTCTATGAAATTAATTACCTAATTAATTTTTTTAAAATACTGTATATCAAAGTATATCACTCATACATGAACATGTATAAACAAATGTATAGAAAATATTGTGAACTTAACAAAATAAATATACATAACATCATACAGGGGTCTCATATATCACCCCTCCGCTAAAACTTTGCATTGTTGTGAAACATTTGTTACAAACTATGCAAAAGCATTGTCAAAATAATACTATTAACTAAGCCCCATTTTAATTTGGTGTATTTTCCCCCAACCCAGACTATTTTTTTTTTAATTTTTAAAAGACACTTAGTTTACATAAATGTTACACAAACAATACAGGGATCCCCATATGCCCCATTCCCCACACCTCCCACACCCTCCCACAGGAACCTCCTTCATTAAGGTGGCACATTCATTCTAATTGATAAACACAACCTGGGGCTTTGCCATTAAGCATGGACCATAGTTCACATTGTAGTCTACACTCTTTCCCACACAGTTCTGCATGGTATGTGATGATATAAAATGGCTTATATCTGCCATTGCAGTGTCACTCAGGACTATTCCTAAGTCCTGAAAAAGCCCCCATATTAGAAATGTTTTTCCCATTCCCTGCCCCCAGAGCTTCCAGTGGCCACTGGCTCAACATCAATGTTGTAATTTTTTCCATTTCCAGAATCATAATATTTCTATAGTAGAATACCAGTAAGTCCACTCTAGTCCATAGCTCTTCCCCCAATTCCAAGGATTCTGGGATGGTGATGTCCACTCCACCTCCAAGTGAGAGGGTTATTATATCCCATGGGGAAGATGGATGAGATTATCCTGCCTGCAGATGCAGACTCTCTCTGTTCCCTGGGATGGCTGTTGTCCATCATCATCTCCCCACCAGATGTTCTGGGTGTGTCCAATGTGCTGTAGAGTAGGTTTTGCAATTGTACTGAGGTTCCGGGCCCAGCTGGCACATGGACAGCCCAAAGACTTGAGTCTCTGGATGTGTACCTACAAACTCCAGCACCAAGTATAGGTTTAAATAGAAGGGACAGATGAGCCATGTGCAGGGAAGACATAATTGAGTCCAACTCTGTCACTCTCAGGAGCACAAACTCCAAAGTAGGGCCCACAGGCAACACACCAAGCTCTGGAGCTATCCACCCTCACCATAGGAACTGGGTGTCTCCAGAGCCATCAGGAACCCCACTATTTGGAGTGGTATCCACTTTGGAAGTCTATGAGATCTTGCTGTGATGTACGTAAGCGTTACCTCTGGGATGACTTCCCAACTCACTTTGAAATCTCTTAGCCATATAAACTTATCTGTCTTTACCCTTTCCCCCTTTTATTCAAGGTCTTTTTCCAGTTGCATTGCTAGTTGGTGCTTGGTAGGAATCCCAAGGTTCCAGGGAGACTCATCCCTGGGAATCATGTCCCATACTGGGGGGAAGGCAATGCATTCATATGCTGAATTTGACTTAGAGAGAAGCCGCAACTGAGCAACAAGGAGGCTCTCGGGAGGCAAATCCCCAGTGTTCATCTGGTCCCTCTCCCAACCCTTCCCCAGTACCTTGTAACTTCCAACCACCCTACCCAATCTACCCACCTGTCGACCCTGCAGTACCCAACCCAATAATATCACTACCCTCCTGTCAGATCCTTTCAATACACAACTACACACTTTCACCTTACCATCGATTACATCTGTGTAGGTGTTGACTCACAACCTTCTTCTCTGTTTCTATTTCTTGTAAACCTATCTTTCAGACAATAGCTCTCTGAGTCTGCCTTATTTATTTATTTCATATCCGTGAGGTCATGTACTGTTCATCCTTCAATGCCTGGGTTGCTTCACTCAATATAAGGTTCTGAAGATTCATCTGTGTTATCCTGTGTGTTAGCACTTTATTCCTTCTAACAGTTGAGTAATATTCCATTGTATGTATTTACCACATTTTGTTTATCCATTCATCTGTTGATGGGCACCGTCCCATTCCTCCACATCCTCTCCACCACTTATAGTCTGCTGTTTTTTTAATGGCCACCATTCTAATGGGGGTAAGATGGTATCTCATTGTAGTTTTGATTTGCATTTTACTAATAGCTAGGGACGTTTAGCATCTTTTCATGTGCTTTTTAGCCATTTGTACTTCTTCCTTGGAGAAATGTCTTTTCAGGTTGCTTGCCCATTTTTAAATGTGTTGTCTTTTTATTTTCAATGTGTAGGATTTCTATATATATGCAGGATATTAGGCGCCTATCAGATATAATATTGTCAAATATTTTCCCCCATTGGGTAGGCTGCCTTTTCACTTTCTTGATAACGTCTTTTTTAAAAATTTTCCTTAATTTTTCTTGTCATTTATTTTTCATTTCACATTTTGTGCAAAAGTTTTTAATTTTGAGGAGATCCCATTTATCTCTCTTTTTTTTTACTCCTCATACTTTGGGTGTGAATTTCATGAAACCATTTCCTATTACAAGGTCCTGTAGATGTTTCCCTACATTATCTTCCAAGGTCTTTATGCTCTTTTTTTCTTATATTTAGATCGTTGATCCATTTTGAGTTGATTTTTGTATAAGGTGTGAGATGATGTTCCTCTATCATTCTTTTGGATATGGATATCCAGTTCTCCAAGCACCATTTGTTGAAGAGGCCATTCTTTCCCAAATGAGTGGGCTTTGTGGCCTTGTCAGGGATCAGATGACTGTATATGCAAGGGTCAAGATCAATTCGTTTCCATTGGTCAGTATATTTATCCTTGTGCCAATACCATGCAGTTTTGACCACTGTACATTTGTAGTATAAAGTCAGGCAATGTGATGCCTCCAATTTCATTTTTTCTTTTTCAATATGCCCTTGGCAATTCAGGGCCACTTAAAATTCAAAATGAATTTTATATTTTATTTTACAATCCATTAAAAAATGCTGTGTTCATTTTTATAGGGATTGCATTAAATCTATAGATTAGCTTGGGTAGGCTAGACATCTTAGTGATTTTTAGCCTTCCTATCCATGAACAGGGAATATTCTTCCATTTATTTAAGTCTTCTTTGAGTTCCTTTAACAGTGTTGTGTAGTTTTCTGTATATAAGTAATTTACATCTTTAGTCAAAATTACTAGTTACCTGATTCTTTTATTTACTATTGTAAATGGTATTTTTTTTTTTCGTGCTTTCCTCCTCAGATTGCTCGTTATTGGTGTTCAAAAATGCTTCTGAGTTTTGAGCATTGACATAATAGGGTGTGACTTTACTGAACTCCTTTATAGGTTCTAGAAGCTTTGTTGTAGATTTCTCAGGGCTTTCTATTTAGGATCATGTCGTCTGCAAATAGTGGAATTTTTACTTCTTCCTTTCCAATTTGGATGCATCTTATATCTTTTTCTTGCCTCAGTGCTCAAGCAAGTACTTCTATAACAATGTTAAATAGTAGCAGTGATCGTGGGCATGCTTGTCTTGTTCCCAATCTTAGAGGGAAAGCTTTTAGGATTCCACCATTGAAGATGATGTTAGCTGTGGGTTTTTCATATATACCCTTTATCATGTTCAGGAAGTTGTTTTCTATTTCTATCTTTTGCAGTGTTTTTTTTTTTTATCAGGAAAGGATGCTGTGTTTTGAAAAATGCTTTTTCTGCATCTATAAGAGATGTGATTTTTTTCTTTCAGTCTGTTTATGTGGTGTATTTCATTGATTTTCTTGTGTTGAAACATCCCTGCATACCTGGGATGAAACCCACTTGGTCATGGTGTATAATTTGCTTGATATGTAGTTTAATGGAATTAGCAAGCATTTTCTTGAGGATTTTAGCATCTAGGTTCATTAAAGAGAGTGGTCTGTAATTTTCCTTTCTTGAGGCATCTATGTTTGGCTTTGCTGTTAGGGTAATGTTGGCGTCATAGCATGAGTTAGGCAATATTCCTTCTACTTCTATTTTTTGGAAGAGCTTAAGCAGTATTGGGGTTAGTTCTTTCCAGAATGTTTGGTAGAATTCACCTGTGAAGACTTCTGGTCCTGTACTCTTCTTAGTTGGGAGGTTTTTGATGACTGAGTCTATCTCTTTACTTGTAATTGGACTGTTGAGTTTATCAATTTCTTCTTTCATCATTATAGGCTTCTTGTGAGTTTCTAGGAATTTGTCCATTTCCTCTAAATTGTCATTCTTGTTGGCATATAACTTTTCAAAATATTCTCTTATGATACTTTTTAATTCTGTGGGGTCAGTGGTGATATACCCTTCCTCATTTCTTTGTGTGTGTGTGTGTGTGTGTGAATTTGCATCTGCTCTATTTTTTTCTTCATTAGTCTGGCAAAGGGTTTGTCAATTTTACTGATCCTCTCGAAGATGCAAATTTGTTTTTTTAATTTTTTCTGGTACTTTCTTATTTTCTATTTCATTTAGTTCTGCTCTAATCTTTGTTATTTCCTTCTTTCTACTTCCTTTGGTGTTAGTTTGTTATTGTTTTTCAATTCCTTCAGGTGTGCAGTTAGGTCTTCTATTTTAGCTCTTTATTCTTTTTTGATATATGCATTTATGCTATGAATTTCCGTCTCAGTACAACTTCTGCATCATCCCACAGGTTTTGATATGTTGTGTTTTCATTTGCATTCATTTCAAGGTAGTTACTGATTTCTTTTGAGATTTCCTACTTGATCCATGGTTTGTCTAAGAATGTGTTGTTTAACTTCCATATCTTTGTACCTAATCTGATTCTCTGTCACTTTCTGATTTCCAATTTCATTCCATTGTCGTCAGAGAAATTATTTTGCATAATCTCAATCTTTCTGAATTCCTTGAGATTTTTTTCCCATGTCCTAGCATATGGTCTATCTTGGAGTATGATCCACATGCATTAGAGAAGAGTGTTTATCCTGCTGTATTTGGGTGTAGTGTTCTATATATCTACTAGATCAGATGCTCTAATGTATTATTCTTTGTTTCTTTATTGAGTCTCTGTTGAGATGTTCTGTCTAATGGCGATAATGGTGTATTAAAGTTCCCACAATAACTGTAAAGGCATCTAATTCTCCATTTAGTTTTTCCAGTGTTTGCCTCATGTATTTTGAGACACCCTGGTTAGGTGCATAAATGTTTATGATTGTTCTGTCTTCTTGAAAGAGTACCCCTTTTACTAAAATACAGTGTCCATCTTTGCCTCTTACAATAGTTTCTCATTTAAAGTCTGTTTTGTCTAATGTTAGTATAGCTACACCCACCTTTTTTTGGTTATTTTTTGCATTTAAAATTGTTTTCCAGCCATTCACTTTCAGCCTCCTTGAATCCCTGGGTCTAAGTTGGGTTTCTTGTGGACAGCATATAGATGGGTCATATTTTCTTATCCATTCTGATAACCTGTTTCTCTTGACTGTTAAGTTTAATCCATTAACATTCAGTGTTATTACTCTCAAGGAATTACTTACATCAGCCATATTTTCTTTGGATTTATGTATGTCATATGTTGTTTTTATTTCCCTTTTTGGCTTTTCAGTTGTTCTTACACTCTCCTCCAACTCTCTTTCCTGTTTTTTCCTTTCAACCTGCAGAGCTCCTTTAGTGTTTCTTGAAGTTCAGATTTCTTATTGGCATATTCTCTTAATTTCTGTATATCTGTGAATATTTTGAACACTCCATTTTTTTTAGTAAATTATTTTATTTTTTGTAAAAGATACTTAGATTACATAAATGTTACACAAAAATTGTAGGGATTCCCATATGCCCCACCTCCCACTCCTCCCAAAACCTCCCACATAAACATCCTTCATTAGTGTGGCACATCAGCTGCAATAGATATACACATCTTGAGGCTTTGCCACTAAGCATGGACCCTAGTTCACATTGTAGACCACACTCTCTCCCACACAGTTCTGCATGTTATATGATGATATAAAATGGCCTATATCTCTCATTGCAATGCCACTCAGTATAATTCCCAAGTCCTGAAAAAGCCCCTGTAATAAAACTGCATTTCCCTCTCCTTGCTCCTAAAGCTTTCAGTGGCCACTGACTCCACTTTAATGATGTCATTACTTCCATTGAGTGAATGACAATATGTCTATAATAGAATACCATTAAGACCCCTCTAGTCCATAGCTCTTCTCCCAATTCCGAGGAGTCTGGGATGGTGATGTCCACTCCACCTCCAAGTGAGAGGGGGCTTATAGCTCATAGATAAGATGATGGGATTATCCTGCCTGCAGGTACAGACTCTCTCCATTCCCTGGGATGTCTGCTGTCCATCCTCATCTCCCCATCAGGTGTCCAGGGTGAGTCCTTTGAGCTGTAGTTTAGGAGTTGCAGCTCCACCAAGATTCCAGGCCCAGCTGGCACATGGACAGCCCAAAGACTTTGGTCTCTGGAAGTACACCTACAAATTCCAGCAACACATATAGGTTTGAATAGAAGGGGCAGATGTACCATGTGCAGGAAAGACATATTTGGGTCCAACTCTGTCACTCTCAGGAGCAAGGATTCTAAAGTAGGGCCCACTGATAAGGTGCAAACCTCTGGGGCTATCTGCCCTGATATAGGACCTGGGTGTCTCCAGAGCCCTCAGGAGCCCATCTGTTTGGAGTGTCTCCACATTGTAAGCCTATGAGGTCCTATTGAGATGTGCATTAGCGTTACCTCTGGGATGACTGCCCGACTGACTTTGAAGTCTCTTAGCCATATGAACTCATTTGTCTTTACCTTTCCCTCCTTTTATTTGAGGTCTTTTTCCAGTTGTATTGCCCATTGGCACTTGTTAGTAATCTCTCATTGTCAGGGTGGATCATCCCTGGGGGTCATGTCCAATGCTGGGAGGAAGGTAATGAATTCATATGCTGAGTTTGGCTTAAAGAGGGACTACATTTGAGCAACAAGGAGGCTCTTAGGAGGCAACCCTTAGGCATCCCATAACAATAGGTTAAGTTTCAATTTCAAGAGCCAAGACACATAAGGCTAGTCGTCAATAACAAGAGCCCATCAGTGGATCATCCTCCTTTGCCAGACACTGCCCCTGCACTTAGGAGACTGTTGCTACTTCGTGGAGAATAAGGCATAGCTGTCCAGGATGGAAATTCAGTATTCTCTCATTTATTGAGTGGTTCTCCACCTGCTGTGACCATGCCCCGTGAGCATTTGAAAAATTTTATATACCTTTTATGTATGTTCAGGTGAACTTCCACCCATGCACCCCCCATCCCTGACACCCCCCCACCAACGATCCTCTCCCACCCTAGTTGTAACCCTTCTGTGATCCAAAGCTTCTTTAAAGATGAAGCAAATACAATAGCCAAATACAATTAATAGGAAAATGAAATAATAATGATAAGTTTAAATGTAAGAGATAAAATACATGAAAACTTAAAAAAACTAAAAATAAAAAATTTAAAAGATTGGGATATTTAAAAACTGAAAAATTAAAAAAAAATTAAAATTTTTTTTTGATATTTTACAATTTATCACTGCAATATCTGATGTCCAGTCTGTATCGTGGCACCTTGCCCATTTCATTTCCCAGTGTCTCACTATTTTTCGTTTTGTTTTCAAAGGCATTTTAGGTCACAGCAAAGTCACACACAGAATACAAAAGCCTCTCATATACCCAACATCCTCCCCCTTTCCTCACCCCATATTAAAACGTTTTTATATTTTGATGGTAGCATTGTTATAACTGATATACAAATAGTGAAACATAGCTACTAAACATTGTCAATGGTTTACATTATGGTTTACATTTTAGACTGTACACTTTTATAAATTTTGATGATATTTACCATGTCCTGTGTCCTTCACTGTAAGGTAATGAAGAACACTTCCACTGAACACTAACAACCCCTTTTTGACCTATTCTCTTCTTCCCTCCCCACCCCCCAGGGCCCATTATGTCCCCCTGGCTTGACTCATTGGATGACAAGATTCATAGTTACATGCAACACGAGGTCTTGACACACTGGTGTTCCGTCCCCTCTTAGGAACCACCTTTGCTCTTGAGAGACCTCCAACTGTCTATTTCTGAATGAATCAGTTCTCCCAAAGATGGGAGACCAACTTCTTCCCACTCATTATGTGGGTCTCCACCAACTGATACAACATATTATGACAGGCTGAAAACTCACACACTCCCTAGAAGACCACTCCAGGTGCACCCTGTCCCAAATGCCACCACCAACAAACCCCCTAAACCAGTGACCCTTCCTTGTCATATTGCCATAAGAGCATTCCCACCACTGTATGTTCAACCTCATACCCACAAATCCCAAGTGTTCACCTGGTCCCTCTTCCCATCTCTCCCCCCAGTATCCTGAGTATTCTAACCCACCCTTCCCAATCTACACACCTGTCAACCCTGCACCACCAAGCCCAATAATATCACTACCCACCTGTTTTATCCTTTCAATACACAGCTACACTCTATCACTTTACCATAGATTATATCCATATGAGTGATGGCTCACAAACTTCTATTCTCCTTCTCTTTCTTAGAAACCTATTTTTCAGACAATAGCTCTCTGAGAATACTCAATTTCCTTAATTCATATCAGTGAGGTCATATAGTGCTTATCCTTCCATGCCTGGCTTGCTTCACTCAACATGAGGTCTTCAAGATTCATCCATGTTATCCCATGAGTTGGCACTTTATTCCTTCTTACAGCTGTATAATATTCCTTGTATGTATGTACCACCTTTTGTTTATCCATTCATCTGTTGATGGGCACCTGGGTTGATAACAACTTTTGGCAATAGTGAACAATGCCGCTATGAACATTGGTGTGCATATATCTGTTGGTGTCTTTGCTTTCAATTCTTCTGGTTTATACATCCAGGAGTGGAATCTCTGCACCATAGGCAAGATATATAGTTAGATTTTTAGGAACTGCCATACTGTCCTCCACAGTGGCTGGACCATTCCACAATCCCACCAGCAGTGGATGAGGGTTCCCATTCCTCCACATCCTCTCCAACACTTATAGTCCACTGTTTTTTTAATCCCTAATAGCTAGTGATGTCAAGTATCTTTTCATGTGCTTTTTAGCCATTTGTATTTCTTTCTTGGAGCAGTTTCTTGTCTTTTCAGGTCACTTGTCCATTTTTAAATGGGTTGTCTTTTTATTTTTGAGATGAAGGATTTCTTTATAAATGCAGCATATTCGGCTACTATAAGATATATGGTTACCAAATATTTTCTCCCATTGAGTAAGCTGCTTTTTATTTTCTTTATAACATCCTTTGAGGTGCAGAAGTTTTTCATTTTGAGGAGATCCCATTTATCTATTTTTTTCTTTTGATGGGCATGCTTTGAGTGTGAAGTTCACGAAACCATTTCCTATTACAAGGTCCTGTAGAGGTTTCCCTACAGTATTCCCAAGGTCTTTATGGTCTTGGCTCTTATATTTAGATCCGTGATTCAACTTGCATTGGTTTTTTTATAAGGTGGAAGATGGTGATCCTCTCCCATTCTTTTGGATATGGATATCCAGGTCTCCAAGCACCATTTGTTGAAGAGGCTATTCTTTCCCAACTGAGTGGGCTTGGTGGCCTTGTCGAATATCAGATGACTGTATATGCGAAGATTTATATTAGAACTCTCAATTTGGTTCCATTTCTCTGCATATCTATCCTTGTGACAATACCAAGAAGTTTTGACCACTGTAGCTTTGTAGTATGTTTAAAGTCAAGTAGTGTGATACCTCCAAATTAATTTTTCTTTTTCAGTATGTCTTTGGTGACTCAGGGCCTCTTACCCTTCCAAATAAATTTTGTAGTTAGATTTTCCAATTCATTAAAAATACAGTGTTGATTTTTATTGGGATTACATTAAATCTGTAGATTAGTTTGGGTGGGATAGACATCTTGATGATGGTTAGTCTTCCTATCCATGAACAGGGAATAATCTTCCATTTATTTAAATCTTTTATTTCCTTTAACAATGTTGTGTAGTTTCTGTATATAAGTCCTTTACATCTTTATTTAAATTTATTCCTAGGTATTTGATTCTTTTAGTTACTATTGTAAATGGTATTTTTTTCTTGATTTCCTCCTCAGATTGCTTATTATTGGTGTACAGAAATGCTACTGATTTTTGAGCATTGATCTTATAGCTTGTGACTTTACTGAACTCCTGTATAAGTTCTAGAAGATTGTTGTAGATTTCTCAGGGCTTTCTATATATAGGATCGGGTTGTTTGCAAATAACGAAATTTTTACTTCTTTTCTAATTTGGATGCCTTTTATATGTTTTCCTTGCCTCATGCTCGAGCAAGTACTTCTAATACAATGTTAAATTGGAGTGGTGATAACGGGCATACTTGTCTTGTTCCCAATCTCAGAGGGAAGGCTTTTAGGATTTCAACACTGAAGATGTTGTTAGCTTTGGGTTTTTCATATATACCTTTATCATGTTCAGAAAGTTTCCTTCTATTCCTAACTTTTGCATGTTTTTATCAGGAAAGAGTTCTGTATTTTGTTGAATGCTTTTTCTGAATCTATAGAGATGATCATGTGTTTTTTTTCTTTCAGTCTGTTTATGTGGTGACTGGTTCTCTTATGAAGAACCATCCTTACATACCCGGGATGAAACCCACTTGGTCATGGTGTATAGCTCTTTTGATATATTGTTAAATGTGATTAGCAAGTATTTTGTTGAGGATTTTAGCATCTAGGTTCATTAGAGAGATTGGTCTGTAATTTTCCTTTCTTGTGGTATCTTTGTTTGATTTTGGTATTAGGGTAATATTGGCCTCATAGAATGAGTTAGGCAATGTTCCTTCTACTTCTAATTTTTGGAAGAGTTTAAGCAGGATTGGTGTTAGCTCTTTCCAGAATGTTTGGTAGAATTCACCTGTGAAGCCATCTGGTCCTGGGCTCTTCTTAGTTGGAACGTTTTTGATGACTGAGTCTATGTCTTTACTTGTAATTTACTGTTGAATTAATCAATTTCTTCTTTCGTCAATGTAGGCTGCTTTTGAGTTTCTAGGAATTTGTCCATTTACTCTAAATTATAATTCTTGTTGGCATATAATTTTTCAAAGTATCCTCTTATGATACTTTTTATTTCTATGGGGTCAGTAGTGATATCCCATTCGTCATTTCTTATTTTGTGTATTTGCATCTGCTCTCTCTTTTTCTTTCTTAGTCTGGCTAAGGGTTTGTCAATTTTATTGATCTTATCGAAGAACCAGCTTTTGGTTTTGTTTATTTCTTCTAGTGCTTTCTTATTTTCTGTTTCATTTAGTTCTGTTCTAATCTTTATTATTTCCTTCATTCTACTTCCTTTGGGGTTAGTTTGTTATTTTTCAAATTCCTCCGGGTGTGCATTAGGTCTTCTATTTTAGCTCTTTATTCTTTTTTGATATATGCATTTATGGATATGAATTTCCCTCTCAGTACCACTTCTGTTGCATCCCATAGGTTTTGATTTGCTGTGTTGTCATTTTCATTCATTTCAACGTAGTTACTGATGTCTTTTGAGATTTCCTCTTTGACCCACTGTTTGTCTAAGAGTGTGATGTTTAACTTCCATATCTTTGTGCCCTTAGTGATTTCCAGTTTCATTCCATTGTGGGTCAGAGAACTTATATTGTATAATCTCTATCTTTCTGAATTCATTGAGAGTTGTTCTGTGGCCTAGCATGTGGTCTATCTTGGAGTATCATCCATGTGCACTGGAGAACAATATATATCCCGCTGTATTTGGGTGTAGCGTTCTGGATATGTCTATTAAGTACAACTCCTCTAATTTATTATTCAGAGTCTTTGTTTCTTTATTGATTCTCTTTCTAGATGTTCTGTCTAATGCTGATAATGGTGTATTAATGTCTTCCACTGAAATTGTAAAGGCATTTATGTCTCCACTTAGTTTTGCCAGTGTTTGCCTCATGTATTTTGAGGCACCTTGATTATCTGCATTAATGTTTATGATTGCTCTTTCTTCTTGAAAAATTACCCTTTTTACTAATATATAGTGTCCATCTTTGTCTCTACAATAGTTTTGCGTTATTTAAAGTCTATTTTGTCTGATATTGGGTTTCTAATAGACAACATATAGATAGGTCATATTTACTTATTGATTCTGTCAATCTGTGTTCCTTGACCGGTGAGTTTAATCCATTAACATTCAGTGCTATTACTCTCAAGGAATTTCTTGCATCAGCCATATTTTCTTTGGGTTTAAGCATGTCATATATTGTTTTCATTTCTCTTTTTGTCTTTTAAATTGTTCTTACACTCTCCTTCAACTCTCTCTCTCCTGTTTTTTCCTTTCAACCTGTAGAACTTCCTTTAGCATTTCTTGAAGTGCAGGTTTCTTATTGGTATACTCTCTTAATTTCTGTTTTTCTGTGAATATTTTGAGCTCTCCAACATTTTTCAATGTCAGCTTTGCTGGATAGAGAATTTGTGGCTGGAAGTTTTTCTCTTTTAGTACCTTGACTATGTCATATCACTGTCTTCTTGCCTCCATGGTTTCAGATGAGAAATCAGCACTTAATCTTATTGAGCACCTCTTGTATGTGATGGTTCTCTTTTCTCCTGCTGCTTTGAGTAGTTTCTCTTTGTCTTGATCATTGGACCTCTTGACAAGTATATGTCTTGGAGTAGGCCTGTTGGGATTTATGCTGTTTGGGGTGAGCTGTGCTTCCTGGACCTGTATGTTCATCTCCCTCAATAGGGTTGGGAATTTTTCAGCCATTATTTCCTTCAGCACTCCTTCTGTTCCCTTTCCCTTCTCTTCTCCCTCTGGGATGCCTATAATGTGTATGTTTGTGCATTTTGTGTTGTTAGTTAAATCCCTAAGTCCCTGCTGGATTTTTTCTATCATTTTATCTATCTGTTCTATCTGTTTGATTTCATATGAACTATCTTCCACATCACTAATTTTTCCTTCTCCCTGTTCAAATCTGCTGTTATGTGATTACAGTGTCTTTTTGATTTCTTGGATTGTGCCATTCATCACCATCATATCCATTATCTTTTTATGTATGTTTACAATTTCTTCAGTATGTTCTCCCAGTGTCTTCTTAATATCCATAATCTCTTCCTACACCTCATTAAGTTGGTCCAGGATATTTGTTTGGAGAGCTTTGATTAGTTGTTTGATGTTCTGCATCTCTTCCTGGTTTTTAGTTTGTGCATTTGACTGGTCCGTGTCTTCCTGTTTCTTAGTATGGTTTGTAATATTTTGTTGCCCTCTGGTCATCTTTTTATCTTGATGGGTTTATTCAGTTGATTAGCTTCTTTCTCTGCTCTAGAGTTTTGTTTAGCTGGTGGTTTTTTTTGTGTGTTAAGTTTTCTCTTTGACACTTTGTTGTTCTTGTTCTATTTCCTTGATGTTTTCTATATTCCCTTGAAGTAAAGAGATTAGGGTCAGAAAAGGTGGAAGAGGTAAGAAAAGAAAAAGGTAAATAGTAATAATAATAGTAAAAGTTAGAAGAGGGACCATATAAGACTTAGTAAAATGAATATTTAACTCATGTAAGCAGTGTACAGTAATAGGAATAAAAAAAGTGGAGTACCTACAATGAAATGGGAAACCAAATAAAGAAAATGATATAGAATGATTTATAAGGTCAGAATGATGAGGAAAGAGAGAAAGAGAAAAGAAAGGACAGAAAGAAAAAACTTAATAAAAAAGAAGAAAACAGAATAGTCTAGATAGAAATAGAAACCAGAAAAATTGAGGACTATATAAAGAAAGGTGGAATGTAAGAACCACAACAGAAAAAAGAAGATAGAAAGATGAAGGAAGGAAAAGAGATAGCATTGGTAGATAAAATCAGTATGCACAGAAAATGAGAAATCAAGGAAGAAGAAGCACAGTAAAGAAGAAAGAAGCTAACAGCACCTAATTTAAAAAGGGGGTGGGGGTGGGAGGAAAGAGGAAAGAACAAGAAGAAACAAAAAAACAAACACACACACAAGCAAGCCATCAAACAAAAACTAAGGAAGAAAAGTGTTCCTTCTTAAGCCCTTAGGGAGCTTCTCAGGCTGCCTGTGTTCATCAATCAATTACCCTGCAGCCTTCTCTCTGCAGGTTTGGAAGTGGGTTTTAGTGAGTAATCTAAGTTAAAAATTTTAAAGTAACTTTTTTTTAGGAAAAATAAGGGACCCCAAATAAGCTAGTACAAAAACAATGTATATATTTTCCCTGTCCTAAAGTTTCACCTGGATGTTTGATATCCCAGTGGATCACTACTCTAGGAGGAGCAAGATATTGAACTAGGGACTTTGTATATTAAAGGCAGAAACTCCTCCACTGAGCTACCCTTTCTAGTTAACTCAGTTAGCTCTTCAGAAAGCTGTTCAGTCACTTTCCCTTGGGCAAGTTTGACTCTCCTGTGGCAGCAGGATTCAACAGGCTGTGTGAGCAGATACCCTCTCCCCTCTCCTAATCAGGTTGAGTTCCCATTTGAAATTCAAATGGTACCCTGGTGACTGAGTTCACCACACAGAAATGATTCTCAAACCTCTTCTTGACCACCCCCTCCTCCCAGGGGGCCCTAAATAGGCTCTTGGAAACTAATTTATTGCTTCCTACTGCATGGCTCCCTTAGAGGAGTTGAAATTTTGATAGTTTTCAACACAGAACTATTCAATTGGCTGACACCACCCTCTCTCTGGCCAAGTTTCTCTATCTCAGGGTGGTTAGGTAAACCAGGCTTCCTCAGCAGATTTGCCTCTTGCCTCTGCCTGATGCCACCTCAAGCTAGCTGGTATGCTCCCCAAACTCATAGGGGGTCCAGGCAACCAAACCCACAGAAAGGAAACCCTTATCCACCCTTTGCCAGAACCCTCCCACTCTCAGAGAGCACTCCTTCTTACTAGGTAGCTGGCGGGAGTCTGGGCTTACCCTGGCCCTTTGCTCTAAGGGTGGGGATTCACCATCTGCGATTTCCAGGCATGGGGCTAAAAAATTATCTATCTCCCTGTCCAGCTCCCTCCAGAATGATGCCCCAAATGCTCCTGCTCCATGGGCTCCCAGAACAGTTCACTCAGGCTGGATCTTGTCCCCACTCAGCCGTCTTTTTTGAGAAAGATGGTGAGCATCCACTTAAACTGATGCCATCTTGCCACTAACCTACTAATTAATTTTAAAATTTGTTAAGTGTATGTTTATATTCCTTTTTAATTTTATTCTCCCACTATGATCTACAATATTTTTTCAATGCCCGGTTTCAGAGAAGCTAAAATAAATTGGCCAGTTTTGTCTTTAAATCATCTTAAAATTATTTGCTTTGTTTTTTTTTCAAATATACATTGAATTTTAAGGAATTTTCATAACTCTATCAGTATTCCTGCAAATTTTAATACAAGTGCACATGTACTGTAATGTATTAAAATTTCTACAATAACTTTAGTTATAAAACCACATTAATAAAAAACAATGGTTTATTACAAGATAAAAGAAAGTTTAGAATATATACTAAGAATTCCCTCAATATTCTCTAAAGCAAATGTTCTCAAATTTGAGCAAGCATCAGAAGCAACTGAAGGGCTTGTTAAAACACTGATTGCTGTGTCCAGCCTCCAGAGTTTCTGTCTCAATAGGTTGAGACAGGGCCTGAGAATTGGTATTTCTACAAGTTTCCAAGTGATACTCATGCTGGTGGTCAGGGGATCACACGTTGAGAGCCATTGGTTTAGAAGAAGGCTGCTATAGTAGTTAGGAACATGATCTCCAAGGCCAAACTTGATGGGTTTGCTGTTTATTAGCTCTATAATCCTAGGTGAGTCATTAGACTCAGTTTCTTCATCTGTAAAATGAGATAATAAAACTTCCTACTCTCAAAAGTTGCTGTGAAGTTACATGTACTAGCAAGTGTAAAGCACCTACAGAGAGCAGTCATTCTCAAATATTTTAAGTCAAGAAGATATTTCAATTGCATATTTTGAAGGCATGCAGATTATGACTGTTTTTGAAAGGGTAAAAATAGAACTAAAATTCTGTATTAGTATTTTGAGTAAAGATGTAAAGTATACTTCAGTTTAGAATTACAATATTTTAGAGACAAAAGAATCTAATCCATAAAACTCATTTTATAATCTGAGAACATCAGTACTAAAGAAAAGAAAGTGATTTGTCAAAGCTAGACAAAAGCTGAACTGGGACTGAAACTCAGAGCCTCAAAGAGTCCAATACGCTTTCCATTACATCAGTGCTTTTTGACCCTTCATGTGTATATAAATCACCTGAGGAGTGTCTTTAAAAAGTTTCCACCTGAGTTCCACCTGCAAAGATTCTGACTGTGTGTTGGGTAATGAGGGATCCAATTTTAACAAGCACCCCCATGTGATTCTGCTGCAGGTGTTGTGGAGACAGCTGTTGAAATATCACCTCCACCTGTTTTGTTTTAGGATTCAATCAGTAATTATTTACTTGTTATTTTAACTATATTAAGTGAATGGTGGACCTTCTGTTTCATAGTAAAATCTGGTTTGCTCAGAAGGTGCTCTATAATGATAAAAACAGAGCACACACTCAAATTAAAGTTACCCCTGCCCCAAGCATGTTAAAATTGAAGCTGTACCGTGGGTCAAATTCAATGCTTTCTACCCACCGACACCTATATCACCAAGAGTAAAGGGAGAGCCCTAGAAATCACCCTTCCCTATCCTCGGTATCACCATCTTTAAGGTCCCACTCATTAAGCCCTCTTTCCCAGTTTCTGTCAGTCACTCCCAGAACCCCATGCTCCCAAGGTATTATGACTAATATTCCCTACTCTGATCTTCATAACTATCTGCACCTCTCCAATTATGTTTCCCCTTTGGAGGAAATCATACTCCATATCAACAGCATAATTTCATATCCTCAGACTTTTCTCTGAACATCTATTTTATCTTCTTGCCACAATTGAAACCTGGTTTTCCCTTGAGGTTAGGCTTCCCCTTCAGCCCTCCCAAATGGAGGGTGTTTATTTTCTTCCCCAACACTCACACTGCTGTGTCTAAGATTGGAATAGGCATCCTTCTCATTGATCCTTTCAAACCATTTTTGCTCATCCTTCCTAAAAAATATAAAAATTAAAAAAAAAACACAATTTGAATGACATAATATGAGATTTTCTCTCTTACTACCCCTAACTGTTGCTATCATGTATTAATCACTAGGACTTATCCCTTCCTTGCTCTAGAGATTTAGCTTCTGGCTCAACATTACCTTCTTCAGTCCTTCCACTGCCATTATTCTTGGTGATTTCAAAATAAACACAAATGATCCTTCCAAAACCCAATCATCTCTGTTCTTTAAACTCCATTTTTTCATTTATCTTTCCTCCATCTTACTTCAGCCACTCACTCCCACCAGCCTAGATATTGTCATTTTCATTAATTTCAAATATTCCAGTATTTTAAATTTAAATATCCGAGGCTTTGTCCAACTCACTCCCTCTAATGACCTATCTCTATCGATTCTTCAATCCATTTATTCTACAATTGCTTTTTTGACCCTCAACTTCTTTACCCAATTTATATTATTTGGTTAGTCATAATTATTACTACCTTGCATTATATCCCCAACTCCCTTGTCCTTTCTTGCATCTTCTGACAAACTTAGACAATCCTTGTTAAAACCTTTATCAGACGTGTGGTTCCAAATGTTTTCTCCCGTATGTAGGTTGACTTTTAACTTCCATGATAAAATCCATTGAACAATATGAGTTTTTAATTTTGAAGATGTCCCATTTTCTATTTTTGCTTTTCTTGTTTGTGGTTTGGGTGTAATGTCTAAGGAACTGTTGACTAAGACAAGGTACCAAAGATGCTTCCCTACATTATCTTTTAGGAGTTTGATAGCACAAGCTTTTATATTAAGGTCTTTATTCCACTTTGATTTGCTATGGCATGAAGTACAGGTCCTCCTATTTTTTGCCCATGGAGATCCAGTTTTTCCAGCAACATTTGCTGAAGAGATTATTCTTTCCCAATTGAGAGGTCCTTTCCATCTTGTCAAAAGTCAATTGGTGACATCTTTTGGTAACTGTGAATAATGATGCTATGAACATTGGTGTGCAAATGCCTGTTCATGTCCCTGCTTTCAGTTCATCTGAACATATTCCTAGCAGACAGATTACCTGATCATACAGTAGTTCTATATTTAGCTTTCTGAGGAACTGCCAAACTTTCACATAGGCTCACATAGGCTCCACCATTCTACATCCACCATTCTACATTCCCATCAAGACGATGGGAAGCAGTGATACACACCTTCCGGTGAAGGTGATCTCACTTTCACCCTTAGGCTACCATGAGGTAGAAGAGATGTGGACACCCCTCTTCTTTTGAGTCTCCCAATGAATGTAGCTTTCAAAGTGGTTTGGGAACAAATAGAAAACTCCTATGAGTTTGTAGGGTGAAGTAGGCAGTGTCCTGTTGGTCTTCAGATCCTAGATAACTTTCTTAGGATAGTTGACATTTTGAGATAGAATGTAACATTTTTATTTAATCCACTTTTAATTCATGGGATCTGAGGTTCTACAACAATCTATAGTTACAAACTATAGTTTGAAACATTTTGGGCACAAATCACATTGTAATTTCTCAAGCATTAAGAAATTAACTAGATCTTTGTAAAATGGTATTCTAGTTTTTCATCTCATGATATTTAGGAATAGATTATGGCAGCAAGTGAAAGTAAAATAAAGGTTCTCAACTATGAGTGAAATTTAGAAAAGTAATAACTATTCTGCAGCAGGATAGTTGGTTAGAGGTGTTGATACTTTTGTAAGTAGCATGTGGACTCATACTCTTCATGTACTACATGTATGGTGTACAGTGATGGAAGAGCAAGAAAGAGACATCTACAAGAGTTTCTTTGTGCATTTCACTACTGTCACAGGACACTGCTGTCTCTACTGATGACTTTAGCTTTGTGTTTGAATCTTTCAAAAGTAACCATTTAATTTTAAATGCAAGTGTCCAAAGAATTGAGTTTTTAATTTTAACTTTTTGATCATATTTTAATTTAAACTTAGGACAGGGAACTGTTAAATTGACTTTCTATTATATATATACTACAAGCTGTTTTTCTTCAGTAACAAATATGGGAGGAAAATAAAGCCATGAATAAATTTGCATATAAATATATATATAATATTTGCTTAGAATTGTTTTCAAAGATTGCTTATTAATACATTATTTTTTTAAAATTGTCTTCTATAAGTATCGATTCAACCTAGATCTCTGTACAATTCAGACTTTAAAGGAAATATAAGACAATCTTATTTCTGAATAAACTAGCCAATCTAATGGAATTATAATCCCTGTATTAGCTAATGGGAGTAAAATATTCTTATGTAAGATTGTCTTTTACCTGACAAAAATGAGGGCATATTTGGAAAGGGAATAAGAAATCATTTTGTTTTATACCCTGCCCATTTCCAAAACAGGATTTGAAGTGACTTTTACATTTTGCTGTGGATTACAGGTAATGTTAATGGAAGATAATGTAGTCTTAGCACAGTTTTCTTGGGAGTAAGTTTTAGTCTAAACTCTAAAATAAGATGAATATATTTATGCTGAGTCATGGTAAGCAAATTATTTTGTTTGGGACTTGCAAAGGTTGATAGAAAAATTTGATGACATAGTTTCATTAAATAAGATAATCAACTGAGAAAACTGGACTTGAGTAAACGTGATAACTAAATAGACTTATAGACTATTTCTTCAGTAATCACTTTCGTTTTGTATGAAATGATTGAATATTTAATTTTTGTCTAAATTGCAGCAGTGTTTAATTACTTTTAAGTTCTAAGACATTTCAATGCTTGGAGAACAACTATATAAATAAACCATAAAAGTGTTTCTATATTGAAGTATTTGGTGCTATTTTGTTTTATCATCAAGCATTTTGGAAGAACAAAAGAGAATCTGAAAAATAAATGGGTTTACATTGATTTATAAGAATTAATAACTTTGGAGTAGATTTATTGTGTTTCTGAATTTATTACATTTTGGTTAAACAGTAGCTTTGTATTTTTCCTTGAGTGTTAAAGGATAAGGGCTGGTTTTCACTTATTATTTTTGGTTGTAACTCTCAAAAATAGAGGATTTCCAGTGATTAATGTTATGAATTGGAGTTTAAATATTTTCAGGATTACTGCACTTCCAAAGAATACTAGAAGTTCCAGCTATACTCTTCACTGAGAAAAGGAACATAGTCTTATGTCTTAACAGTTATTGTGCTATAGCTTTTTGAAAGTTTTTTGATGTAAATAACATCATTTTAGAAATTAAAACCTTTTATCTTATAAAATATATTTTGAGTTTTGGAAGGTTTCCTTTGTATTTTGAAACATTTTTACAATTGATAGTTCAGATATTGGCTTTCTGTAAAGAAATTGCTTTATTTCAACTATTTGTGATGGAATATCAATAAAATTTGTTGCTTGGGAAAAAAAAGAGCTCCTGCCTTAGAGGTATGCCCCAGGTTCACCCCTCCCCACATATACTCTAATCACCAACAGCCTGCAACAATGTACCTCCCCTGCCAAATTTGTGACCCTTCTGTGATGCAAAACAGCTCCAAAAATGAAGCCAACAGAATAACCAAATAAAATGAATAAGAAAATGAAATAATAGTAGTTTTAAAAGTAACAAAAAAATACAGAAAATTAAAAAATTAAAATAACAAATTTTTTTAGACATTGTGCTTTTCATTACTATAAGATCTGTTATCTTGTATGTACAGTGACAATTTATTCAGTGTATTCCCCCAGTGTCTTATTTTTTTCCATTTTTTCTCCAAAGATGCTTCAGGTTATAGAAAAGTAACATAGAAAATAGAGGGGATTACCATATACTCCATGCCCTCCCTTTTTCCACTCTCTCTTATTAATAACATTTTCCAATCAATGTACAAATATTGAAGTGTTGCTGCTAACCATCATTAATAGTTTATATGATGGTTTACATTTTGCAACAAACACATGTATAGGTTTTGAAAATATTTAAAATGGCCTGTATTCATTATTGCAAGATCATGCAGAACAATTCAAATTCCCTAAAAATGCCCCATGGACCATCTATTCTATTCTCCCCTTGCCCTCCCTTCAGAACTTATGGTAACCAGTAAGTTTCAATTTTAGAAAAATAATGTTCATAATTACTTTCAATAATATTGAGGGCTTGATGTATTTGTCCTTTTTCTTTTATTTGGTTCTGCCTATTTTCTTGAGGTCTTCTTGTCCTTCTAATTGAGAACATAGCAGGAGTCCCCAGAATGGGAATTTAATATTTTCTTGTTTATTTTGTGGGTGTCTACGCACTGAGATAACACACCATGACAAGATAAACACTTACATATTCCACATAAAAGCATGTCCCAGGTGTGTGCTCTCCCATATATTCCCTATACCCAACACCCTACACCAGTCCAATACCCCTCCCCTGACATATTTGCCAAAAGAACATTGTCAACAGAGAAGCTTTAACCAAAAACCTGCAAATCCCCAGAGTTCACCTTTTCCTTCCTCCAACCCTTCCCTCAATTCCTTGGATAGCCCAATCCAATCCCTTAATCCTACTCTCACTTACAGACCAGCACTTCTGATCCCAATCATATCACTGCACCATTCTCCTGCCCATCCACTATCCAACCACTCCCTTCCACCTTATCATAGATTTTCCCCTTATGGACATCAGCTACCACCCTCTACACCCTTTCTATCTCCTGTAAACCTATCTTCTATATTTTAGCTCTGTGAGTCTGCTCAAATTATTTAAGTTATATCAATGTAGTCATGTAATATTTGTTCTTCAGTGCCTGGATTATTTCAGTTAACATGAGATTTTCAATATTCTTCCATGTTATCCCATTTGTTAATACTGCAATCCTTCTTACAGCTGACTTATGTGCCATTGTATGTATGTACCACATTTTGTTTATCCATTCATCTGTTGATGGGCATTTGGATTGCTTCCAACTTTTGGCAGTAGTGAATACAACCTCTGTGAATTTTGGTGTGCATATGTCTGTTTGTGTCCTTCTTTAAATTCTTCTGGTTAAATATCCAGCAGTGAGATTGCTGGGTCATATGGCAGTTTCAAAGTTAGCTTCCTGAGGA
>JAQZBX010029840.1:0-27104 GCA_029593785.1 Cabassous unicinctus
AGATAAGCAGACACGGAGAAAACACACAGCAAATGGACATAGCAAGCACAAGCAGCAAGAGGGGGATAAATAAATAAATAAATAAATCCTTAAAAAAAAAAAAATCTATAAAAAAAATTTAAAAAATTAAAATGTGAAAGACTTCTGTGCAGAAAGCTAAAAAATATTAGAAAAAAATTAAAGAAAACGTAAATAATGGTGAGATATACCATGTTCATGAATTCAAATACTTAATACTATAAAGGTGTCAATTTTCAAATGTCCAAGATTGATTGCAATCTAAATCTCCACAGTCTTTTTTATGGAAATTGACAAGCTGATTAAAAATTTATGTGGAAAAATAAAGGTCCAAAAATGGTCAAGCCATTCTTGAAGAAGAAGGGGGCTTACTCTGCCAGATTTCAAGACTTACTTTAAAGCTGCAGTGATTAAGATAGTGCTGTGTTGGTGCAAGGAGAGACATATAAAACAATGAAATGAAGAACCTAGAAAGAAAAAAAAAAGAGCTTAGAAATGGAACACACATATATGGGCCCTTGACTTATGATACAGGTACGCTTACAGAGCAGTGGGGAAAGGATAGTCTTCCAGTTTTCTCAATTATTAAAGAGCAGTGGGGAAAGAATAAGTAGACATATTCATATTCCATATTCATATGGAAAAAGTGAAATTTGACCCTGACCTCATACACAAAAATCAATGTCAATTAAGTTGGTCTAAGTGCAAAAGACAAAAGGATAAGGCTATATGAAGATAATACAGGAGAATTTCTTCATGGTCATGGGGATAGGAAATACTTCTTTAAGCAAGACTTAAAAAGCACTCACCATAAATGAAAAGACTGACAAATTTGTATTAAAATTAAGAATTTATGTTTATTAAAAAAATGTAACACCAACAAGAGAGTGAAACTTAGCATGGAGTGTGAGATGACATTTGCAAAATATATGACTGACAAAGGACTTTTATTCAGAATACATAAAGAATTTGAATCAATGAGATAAAGGTACTCAATCAAATAGAACACAAGTTGTCACGCATGAGGAGATCCAGATGACCAATAAACAGAATAAAGATGCTCAACTTCATTATTTCATCTGGGAAATCAAATTAAAACCACAACAAGATACCATTACAAATTAAAATGTTGATAATACTTGGTATTGGTGAGGATGGGACTATAAATTGGTAGGACCACTTTGGAAAGCAGTTTGGCATTATCTACTAAAATAGAATATATGCAGTCCTACTCTTAGCTATGTACCCATCACAGATGCACACATATGGGACCCAGAGACATGTACAAGAATGTTTATGACAGTATTTTTTGTGATTGCTTGAGAACTGAAAACAGCCTAAATATTTATCAACAGTAAAGTAGGCACTTGTGATAGAGTCATGCAGAGGGATTGTTTTAGTTTGCTAAAAGCTGCCAAGGCAATATACCAGAAATGGGTTGGCTTTTACAAGGTTTTTTTTTTGTTTTTTTTTAGTTAGGCCAGTAATTTATTAAGGAAGGGAGAGAAGAGAAATGGGAGAAAATAACAGATCAAGGGTCCCAGGTAGAGAGGAAAGGGCTGAAAAGTGATGAAGAGGGCCAATTTACAGACTACAATTCCCCATTACAAATTATAAATGCCCAGGTTTTACTTGCGTGTTGATCCAGGCGGTGGAGGGAAGAAAACCAGAACAGGGAGGAAGAAGGCAAGAGCAAGGGGCGAAGGCAAGAGCAGGGCAGGTTTGGCCTTTGTGCTTGTTTTTTGAACCATTAATTACTCTGCCCCTTTGCTAATGACAGGGGAGGAGTATCATCTGTTTGCTGTTTTGATCAATTACCCCACTCATCAATCCCCCGGGAGAGCCCAATGATAAGGCCCCTGGAGAATATCCGGGGCTTCTCCTGGCTTCCAGAGGAAATCTTGTTCTGAATGGGATTTCTTGCAAGGGTCTTCCAGCAGTCATCTTGTGGGGTACTGATGGCCACGTGTTTAATGGTAGCAGTTTTTCTGCCAGGTTCCAGATTTGTCTGTTGATTTCCTATCTAGCCTGCCTCAATAGAACACATTACCCCAACACAATGGAGGGATAGTGGAGGAGGCTTAGGGCAAGCATGGGGTCAGCTGCCCATGGACCACGGCCAGGCAGGGTGGGTCTGGGAGGGAGCAGAAGGATCTGGGATCTGGAGATATTTGTGGGGCCATCTAGGGAAGGAATGGGGTCCTGGCAGGATGGGAGCTTTAGGGAGCCCACGGGAAGGCCCTGGGTCCCTTCCCGGGCTGAGAGGAGCACCCTCTCCGGGGTGTAGAAGCCCACACAGACAGCTCTGGGTGCAGGAACTTGGGGCAGCCCTTTCCTGGAGAGCTGATGGTAAGAAAAGAGCTGTGCCGGCGTCAGACCTGGTTCCAGCCCACTCTGCCGGCCCCACAGCGCCTCCTTGCATCTCAGAGGGAGCCCCTGAGTAAGACCTCTGGCACCCAGGCGCAGCTCCCTGGGTGGCCCTCAGAGGAGCAATGGGGGCGGATGGGTGGGTGATGGGGAGGGGAAGGGGGGAGTGTGAGAGGAGGAGGGGGACAGGCTGTCTTCCAGGAAGCTGGGGACTTGTGGGCCCCCACCCAGCCCTCCCAGAGGAGAGGGTATGTTGCCAGAACTGGGGGCCTCCTCCACTGAGAGGCTGTGGGGCACAGAGCTCTGCAGCAGGAGCAATGCTTCAGCCTTTGGGGGTAGTTAGCCATCCATGGGTTTTCCAGAGGCCCCTACCCCAGGAGCAGTGCCCAGTGCATTACCCATGTACTGTATCCCAGTCTTTCTAGAACTTACTCCCCAGCCAGCCATGCTCCAGAAACACTGAGGCTTCCAGCTCCTACTGAAGGAGCCCAGCTCCCCCCCAGTGCCCCCCAGCCTCCTCAGAACCCCACAGCCCTTCCAGCACCTCCCAGCACCCCCTAGTTCCCCCTAGCGCTGCCCATCACCACCACCACCACCCCCAGCTCCCCACCGTCAATGCCTTGTTGACACCGTGGAAAGAGGCCTGCTAGGGTCGGTTGTGCCGAGAAACGAGGCATTGCCTAACCCAAGAGAAACCACAGAGAGGCAATGGGGATTTATTAACTTATAAGCTGAGGCTGAGAAAAATGTCCAAATCAAGGCATCAGGTGAAGCTCTCTCACTGAAGAACTGGCTGTAGGCGATCCTGGATATCTTGTCACATGGCGGCATCTTCCTCTCTCTGCCCTCTCCTCTGGCTCCATTGCTTTCAGCTTCTGGCTTCTCCATCTGTGGCTTCCTCACTCAGCTTCTGTGGATTCCTTTCTCACCTGGGGGCTTTTTTCTCTCTGTTTCTCCAAACCCATCCTGTTTATAAAGGACTCCAGCAAGAGGACCATACCCCACCCTGGGCCACGCCCCACCTAAGCAATCCAATCAAAGGTCCTTAACTGAAGTAATCCAATCAAAAGGTCCCACCCACAACAGGTTCACATGCACAGGAATGGGTCAACTCAAGAACATAATTTTTGGGGGTCCACCAAAGCATCAGACTACCACAGGGATGCTACATAGCAATGACCCAGAATGAATTCTAGCTACATGCAACACTCTGGATCTGCCTCACAAATATAATATTGAGCAAAAGAAGGCAGACAGAGAATTTCAAAAGCCAGGCAAAATTAAACCATAGGTGGGTCTTGGGGATGCATGTTAAGCCGATGAGAACAAGGAAGAAATTATCATAAAAATCAGAAGTGGTTATTATCTTTGAGGAACAGGAGGGATAGTGATTTGTAGGGAGCGTGAGTGAAATTTTTGGGATGCTGACAGAGCATGGTTCTTTGGTCTGTGAGGAATTAAAAAAAGAAACGAATGCATATCAGGCATAATAAGCCTTCTCATCAACACCAAGTGTTAGAAATCAGTGGAATAATGACTTTACAATTCTGAGAGAAAATTGATTTTGAACTTAGATGACAAACTATCAATCAAGGGTGAGAGCAGAGTAAGATAATTTATCTTCCACACACTATTTCTGAGGAAATTCCTTGAGGGTGTACTCCAACAAGAAAGAAAAAAACTATGTAAGACAAGAAACAATTGAAGCCAGTGAAAAGAAATCCCAGGATGACAGCTATGGAGCCGTCTTTGATAGAAGCTCAAAAAAAAAGAAGTCTTCCAGAAGAATGAAATAGATCCCCAACAATAGATAACGTGAGTAAGAATGTACTGGTAGTAGGCTAAAGAAAGTGGCATGTATTTTCTTCTCTTAATAAGGAAAGTAAAAGCTTATTAGAAACGAGTAGGGGGAAAGCTAGAAAAAGCCATAGTCTATAAAGCAAATTGAGAGATGATTTTTGAGCAATTGATGGAATGTAAGAAAAGAGAATCCATTTGATCTTGATGCCAGAAACAGTCTCAGTCTTACAAGTGACACCAAGAGTCATGTGATTTTTAGAAAATGAAATGTGATCCCAACTCTGTCATTAATATTTACTTATTTTCACACGTATATTCACTCTGTATTGAATTTCAGCTTTTGGACATATCCTAAAGTAGAAATACAGAAGACTTAGTTGTGAGTGTAGAATAGAATATTTGTATTTTCAAGCTTGACCATTTCAGACAGAAGTTTGGAGGTAAAGGGAGGAGGAGAGAAATGGAGGAGAAAAGGGATGGAACATAATATTCTCATTTTATACAGTGAGGAGTCAAGAGATTCCTTTGACAGTTGAACTAGGGAGTTCCAGCATGTTATTTTAAGTTACAAAGGTAACCAAGGGAAAAACGAAAAATCACCAAAGAACAGAAAGCTGGGAGGAGTTGTTGGTTTCAAATAAGTGACTAAATCCTCAGTTTTCACAATGGGGAGTAAATAGGTAATTTCTAAATTGATAAATAAAGAAATAGTAATAAAAGTATATATTTTTTGGCACTCAGAAGTGACCACAGGAACTAAAAACAGAAATAATTGAAGGTAGTGGAGAGGGAACTGAAAGTGGGGAAGAGTGAGTCAGACACTCAGAATTGGTCCATTTCCCTAATTTTGGACAAAAACCTTGCAAAAAAAGGGCTATTTTCAAACTTTTGAAACTAAGAAATATATGTAGGTACAAACATATGTGTACAGGTACATTAATGATTTGTTTCACAAAGAGATTTATCTTTAACGTTTTATAATTCATATGAATGGTACGTTTTCAAAGGGGCATGAATTTACGTTTGGGTTTTCGCATACACATAGCGTGAATAAAGTCAACAAAAAGCAATTCCAAGGTTAGATTTCAAGATTCTAGTAATTCTTAAACAAATGCTACCGCAGACAGACTTCAAGTTAAAAACAAGTGGAATTTAGTGAGGGTGGTCTGGCAAAAAAAAAAAAAAAAAAATTAATAGAAGAAAATAAAGTAAGTATAAACAGTATTATAAACTGAATAGAATTAATGAGTAAAGTAATTTTTTAAATGGTGCTTAGGTTCTCAGGTGGTCTTTAGCAACCTTTAACCCCTGATGGGTAGATAGCCAAAGGGTGTTTGCACCAACAGTAATATCAGTACTAGTTTGAAACCCAAAAATTGGTAATCAGGCTACTCAATTTTTTGTGTTTATTATTATCTGGAGGGAAATGAACCTTATATTTCAACTGAGAGCTTGAGATCCTGAAAACACATCCTCTGGTAGATTTTATTTTTACTATATTAGTATAAGAAGGTATTTCTAGTGGAATTTTATATATAGCAGTTGCTTGCATTAGGGACTATATGTCTTGGGGATTTACTATGAGCTGAGAATTTGGGGCTTCTGTTTTCTTTTAGATTCTTTCGTCTGGGAGTAGCACAAACAATCAAAACTTAGATTTGTTACATTTGTCTCATTAGCTCAACCATTTTGTCCACTGTGATACTCCAAAAGATACTTAAATTTTAATCTCTGATTACCAGCAACTTTTTTTTTTCTAGTTTATTGACATATTTAAAGTAAACCGAAGATTTCACTTCTTGAGCATTCTTATGGGGCTGTGTATTAAATTACCTGGTTCTCAGCATCATAATCTCAGCTAATGTAATGAAAATTCAATGTGCAAAGGCTTGCTGAATCCCATCCTGACTACAGCTGAAATGTCTGTGCCTCTGCAGAAGAGTTAGTCCACCCTGCAAACTCAGCAAACTTCCCTTGCTCTTCACATGTCAAAATACTTTGAGTGGAAACGACTAGAGAGTTTTTTCCTCATTTGTTACTCTTAAAAAGATAACGCATTGAATGTACATTCTGCATTACTCCCTTTTCCAAAGCCATTCTAATGGACTGTTTCTTATATTTCCTAATTTTAGTGCTGCTTTTGATACAGTTCTTGGGATAAACGTGGCAGTCAAGAAACTAAGTCGTCCTTTTCAGAATCAAACTCATGCAAAGAGAGCTTACCGTGAACTTGTCCTCTTAAAATGTGTCAACCATAAAAATGTAAGTTCTGTCTGTATATATTTCCTCTGTGAAATTGAATGTTGCTAGTGACATGCCAATCTTCAGGGCCTTGGGAGATATGTTGAATTGACACCTATGATAAACTAATGGCAAAAATAATGATTAAAATGATTACATTGTAGGGAGCCCATGTGACTCAGTGGTTGAGCACTGGCTTCCCACTTACGAGGTCCTGGGTTCAGTCCCCGGCCCCGGTACCTCCAAACAAACAAACAAACAAAAAATGGCATTATATTGGTAAAACTCTTTAACATTGGGGAAATTGAAGTTAATAAGAGGCATCATGGTCCATAGGCATTTAGGCCACTCAACTAAGATAGGAATATAAATTAATCCTGTGACCATTTGTTTTTTACTATGTCGATTTCTATAAAAGCGGAACAGTATTGATAACAAACTGAGAGTAACTAAATGTATTTTGGCAGAACGTTTGTCCCAAAAGTAGCTTTTTACCTTGTAATACAGACATCTCAGTTTTAAATATTATTAGACATTGTTACAGTCAGGATAGCTGTTCTTGGCATCTGTATAGAAATCAAAGCAGTGTGAATTTTAAGGAGAGCTAGTATGTCTTTAGAAAGGGAGGTTGTACCCAGGCAGATGATATCTCCTACCAGAATTCTCTCAGCATTATTTTGATCATCTTGCCATGTTATAAAAACATGCTTGGGAGTAGATGTAGCTCAAGCGGTTGAGTGTCTGCTTCCCACATGGGAGGTCCTGGGTTCAATCCCTGGTGCCTCCTGAAAACAAACAAACAACAAGCAAACAAACAAAAAAACAACTCAGGGAGCTGATGTGGCTCAGTGGTTGAGCACTGGCTTCCCATATACAAGGTCCTGGGTTCAATCCCCGGCCCTGGTACCTCAAAAAAAAAAAAAAAGAAACATGCCATGTTAAATCTGGGGAGATTACCTCATATAACCTATTACACTAGACTATCTACGGCTCCCTATGTTTTAACACTTAATGCTGGATCTTTCTAGAGAAGCGACATTAAATATGAAACTAAGATGGATTGATTCAATGAGGCTATAGCTTGGGTTTGTTTTTGTTTTAATTTCCCCAAAGCATGCTTTATGTTACTTATTTATTTAAAAATAATGTCTTAGGTTACAAAAAGAAAATATACTCATTATTTTAGGAAATTTGAACAGTATAAATAAAAAAGCAAAAACCCCTGAATCCTACTGCCCACATCTGCATATATGCTTCAACATTTTGGTGCACATTCTTAGGCAATTATGTATACATATATGTAATAGGTATCAGTCATGCTATTCTGCATCCTGCTTTTTTCTCACAAGGAATGTTCCTGTAGCTCATATATATTAATGCACACAGATATCCATCATCATTTTAATGACTGCTTAATACAGATGCGCTATAATTTAATCAATCACCTATTGTTGGGTATTTAGATTGTTTCCAATTCTTTGCAATAAAAGCAATGCTGCAGTGATCATCCTTATACATATATCTTTGCACACTTGTCCAGGTGAATTTCTTGGCCAGGAATTGCTGAGTCAAAGAGTATACGTATTTCTGATTTTAATATATGCTGAAAAAAAGTGACCTCAAGGAAGAACATCAATTTTATACTTTCATTTAAGAGTATCTGAGAATGTTTTTTTCCTCAAAATCCCCCAGCACTATATACTGTTGATTTTTTTTGTTTTGTTTTACTTTTGCCAATTGGATAGATGACAAGTGATATCTTATTTTTATTTGTGAAGTTGAATTTCTTTCCATATGTTCATTAGCCGTATATTTTTATTTAGTTGAGAATTTGCTTTTGATGGCATTTGACCATTTTTCTCTTTGACTGTTGGCCCCTTTTTTAGGCATTTATAGAAGGCCTTTATTAAGGTTATTAACTTCCCCTTTCTTTCTGTTTGATATATATATATATATATATATATATATATTTTTTTTTTTTTTTAAGATTTATTTTTATTTATTTATTTATCCCCCTCTTGCTGCTTGTGCTCATTGTGTCCATTTGCTGTGCATTTTTCTGTGTCTGCTTGTCTCCCTTTGTTGCATCATCTTGCTGCGCCAGCTTGCTCACCGCGCCGTGCAGGCCAGCTTGCCTTCACCAGGAGGCCCCGGGAATTGAACCCGGGACCTCCCATATGGTAAAAGGGAGCCCAACCAATTGAGCCACAGCCGCTTCCCTCTGTTTGATATTTTTTATAGTGTTTTTTGCCATAATGCTTTTTTTGTTGTTGTTTGGTTTGGTTTTTGTTTTAATGTAATCAACTCTGCTAGGTTTTCCATCAGACCTAGAAAAGCCTTTTCTATACCAGGATTATATAAATGTTTATCCATATTCCAATGTGTTTATTATTTCATGTTTTAGATTTAAATCTTTGATCCATTTGAATTTATCTTAGTGTAAAAGTTGTGGTATGGATCCAATTTCATTTTTTCCCCATGGCTAGCCAGACGCCCCAGTCTTATTTACTGAATAATGGTCCTTCTCTCAGTTATTTGAAATGATTGACGATGTGTGTTTGATGCTCAGGCAGCAAGACTCATTATTTACAATCCTCATGCAGAGATGCCAGTATGCAGTCTGACAGTGGGGTCAGATGCTTAACCCTCTAGACCAGCAATACTTTAGTAAATATATAATGCTATGAGGTATTTTCATCTTTATCACACTAAAAATATGAGGTTAGCCTTCATGTTTCAAAACTTTTTAGAAATTTAGACATGGTTTCCAGAGTTAAGATGCTGCTTTTTAGTGTTTTTCCACCCATAATTTCTTCTTCTTTTTTTATATTTGGAGCTATAAAACATTATGTGTTAAAATTCTGTACAATCGTTTAAGTTAGTAAGTGATTTGATTAAACATACATTGTATTCCCAAGGTGAGAATCTTGTTTATCTTTTTAAAAATATCATGTAATAGGATATTTTGTTAAAAGCAATAATAAAAATACTGAGCTCTGCTGTGATTTTTTCCAGTTTTTGTGCATTTTAATGTTAAACTTAATTTTTATAATCAAGTAGTCATCTGATATACTGAGGAATAATTAATTTTCTCTTTTCAGATAATTAGTTTGTTAAATGTGTTTACACCACAAAAAACTCTGGAAGAATTTCAAGATGTGTAAGTATCCATTTAATTCAGTATTGTACTATGCATCGAAAACTGAAAATTTAGGAAAGAAAGTAACTGTTTATTTACTTAGGAAATGTAGGTGGCAATACATTTTTTCATGATATTATCACTTTTTCTCTATAGAAGGGAAATACTAAGAAAATTGGAGAGTAATATTCAACTATTTGTGATTGACAAGACTGGAAAGTTATAATCTCTGTAGCAGATAAAGGATGACTAAAAAGAATTCTTCAGGGGAGCAGATGTGGCTCAAGCAGTTGAGTGCCTGCTTCCCACATGGGAAGGTCCCAGGTTGGCTTCCCGGTGCCTCCTAAAAACAAAAAACAAACAAGCAAACAAACGAAAAAACCGATTCAGGTGAGCCATGTAGCTCAGTCAGTGGTTGAGCACTGGCTTCCCACATACAAGGTCCTGGGTTCAATCCCCAGCCCCAGGACCTCAAAAAAAAAAAAGAGAATTCTTCAGTGCTGGCAGTGACCGTTAATGCTGCTGATTTGCTTTCCTTAAACACAAAATGTTTTTCTCCAGTCCCCTGATAGCCAGGGTTGTTTACAATTGTTATTTGAAATTATTAAGTCATAAAAATTTTATGTTTCCAAATACAGAATTATCAACCAACAATGAAACAATGTGAATTTATCTTGTTGAGGCATAATGCTGAATATCATCCTAAATTTATTGGTGTTTTCATTCAATCAATAAATATTTATTGTCAGCCATTTGCTGGGTACTTTCCTAGTACTTGGCATACATGTAGTGACCAAGACAGGTAGCAATCCCTATTATTACTTAAGAAATGTAGTTGTTAACACTCCCTCCTGGAGCTTACCATTTTAGCCAGGGAAGATAGACCATTAACATGATAAATAAGAAAATTATCTAGTTCATTAGAATGTGAGAAGTGTTTATGGAAAAGAAGTACAGCTGGGTGAAAGGGATCAGAAGTGCTGGGGCTTAGGGGTCAGGTTGCAGTTTTAAATGGGGTCTATCCAGAAAAGCCTTACTGAGTTGGTGATATCTGAAGAAAGCCTAGGAGGAGGTGAGAGGTCAGCCAGACAGATATTTGGGGAAGATCAAATCAAGAGGCTGAAGTGGGGGCATGCCTGGTACATTCCAGGAACAGCAAGGAGGCCGGTGTGGTTGGACTGGACAAACGGGGAGGAGAAGAAGATGGGATCAGAGAGGTGACAGGACCAGACTTTCCAGGGCCCTGGAGCCCACTGTAAGGATTTTGGCTTTTGCGCGAAGGGAAGTCAGAGTAAGATTTTAAACAAAGGAGTAATTTGACCTGACCTAGTTTTACAAGAATAACTCTGGCTTGTGGGTTTAGAGTCCATAGTAAGAGGCGAGGGCCAAAGAAGACCATTTAGGGGCTATTGGCAGCTGTTCAGGTGAGAGATTATGGTGGCTCATCTCAGACCAGAGAGATAATAGTGATGGTAGAGAGAAGGGGCTGAATGCTGAAACCATTTTGATGGTAGAGTCACAATATTTCCTGACGGATAATGTGTGTGGTATGAGAGAAAGAGAGGAGTTGAGAACAAGGCCAAGATATTTGGCCTGGGCACATGAAGGATGAAAGTATCATCAACTGAGATGAGGAAGGCTATAGAAAGAACAGGGGTGGGGCGTGGAGGGACTGGGATCAGGAGTCCAGTTTTGGATGTACACTTAGAGATGTCTGTTGGATATCCAAGTGGAAATAGTAAGGAGATAGTTGGATATGCTATCCGGAATTTAGGAGAAAGTTCTGGATAGAAGATAGGAATTTGGGAAGTTAGTCAATAGATGGTATTTAAAGCCATGAGACTGGAGGATATCATCAAGGAAGTGAGTGTAGTTAAAGAAGGGAAAATGTTCAAAAACAGGTCACCTCTCTGACCCCATCTTCTTCTCATCCCCTGTTCAAGGGCTGGGGCATTCCAACAGGTAGACGTTGGGGAGAGGAAGAGCAAGCTGCGAGGAAGGGGAAAAGTTAGAAGTGTGATGTTCTGGAGGTGAAGTGAGAAAGTGAGTCCAAGAGCAGGGTGTTATCAGCTGTGTGGTCAAGTGAGGATTGGCCATTGGGTTGAGCAACATGGAAGTCATTGATGACTTTGAGGATGACAGATTTGGCCAAGTGGTGGGGGCAAAAGCGTAACTAAAATGGGGTTAAGAAAGAATGGGAAAAAGATTGAAGATGGCAAATGCAGACATGTCTTTGGGGTATTTTGCTGCAAAGGGAACAAAAAAAAAAAGGGGGGCAGTAGCTGGTAGGGGAAGTGAGATCAAAAGTTTACTTAAGATGAGAGAAATAACATAGTTTGTAGGCTGGTAGGAATGATCCAATAGTAAATTATGACATTGGAGAATTTGGATGTATGAAAGTCTGCTTACCATGATGTAAAAACGTGTTTTATTGTAAACTTGAAAGATCTTCTCTAAGTTAATTATTCTATGTTTTTTGGAAAATTATACATTTACTTCTTTTCAAGTTACCTTACAAATGTTTTAGAGAAAACTAGTTATCTTTTTACATTAGCTAACACAAAGATTGGATTCATAAGCCATTACTATTTTGTAAGAATTCTAGTTTAATAGCCATAAAGGAATTTTGGGTTAATTTTCACATGTACATGACTAATTTTTTTTCTTTAGGTATTTGGTTATGGAATTAATGGATGCTAACTTATGTCAGGTTATCCATATGGAGTTGGACCATGAAAGAATGTCCTACCTTCTTTACCAGATGCTTTGTGGTATTAAACATCTGCATTCAGCTGGTATAATTCATAGAGTAAGTAATGATGCTGTATTAATTTTCATCTTAAAATCACAATCATTCTGTGGTCATGATCCTCCCAAAGAGAATTTAATAGTTTAAAATTTTTTTTCAGCGTTGAAAATCCTAATAGATTATGGAATTATGTTGTGTTTCAAAATGTTGTTCAGTTTAGAAAACATTTGTGGACCTCCTGGTTTACCAGGCTCCGTGCTAGCCACTGTGAGAGCAGAAAGAATGAGGTGCCCTACTGGCTTCAGTGTTCCTTTGGCTGCTCAGGCCAATTGCAGAAGAATACTTTTTTTTTTTTTTTAATTTTCAGTTTGAAGTGACTTAAAACTTAGGGAAAATTTGCAGGCATAGAAGTCCCAAATACCTTTTACCCAGATTCACCTATTGTTAATATTTTTTGTCATATTTGAAATCCCGTTTTTTAATGAGCAAGGAATGGAATTTATATTCGGGTGAGGGAAAGTTAGAGGTCAAGAGTGAATGAGAAGGGAGCGGATATGGCTCAAATGGTTGAGCACATGCTTCCC
Organism: Cabassous unicinctus; assembly: GCA_029593785.1. NCBI lineage: Eukaryota > Metazoa > Chordata > Mammalia > Cingulata > Chlamyphoridae > Cabassous > Cabassous unicinctus. The sequence continues at coordinate 12,899 of JAQZBX010029840.1, forward strand.
ACCTGGGAGGTCCTGGGTTGAGTTCCTGGTGCCTCCTAAAGAAAACAGAAACCAACAACAAGCAAAACAAATGTAAAGACCAACTCAGGGGAGCCAATGTTTCTCAGTGGTTGAGCGCCAGCTTCCTGATAAATCTTACTTAAATTATGTCCCACATGTCTGTTTCTCATATTGCAAAATTCTGCCACAGTGACATCCCAGTCCTGCTGGTGGAGTGACCTCGCTTTGCAACCTGAATTCTTGGAATTGTCCAGAGTGGGTCTCTTGATGGGCACATGCTGGGATTTGAATGAGGATGCTGTCAGGGAGTGTCTTAGTTTGGCAAAGACTGCCTATGTAAAATTACCAGAAATGGCTTGTTTTTTTTTGTTTTTTGTTTTTTAAGATTTATTTATTTATTTATTTATTTTACTTTTATCCATTTTTAACACCCCCACCCCTCTCACCCCCCATTTTTGCTGTTTTTATGTCCATTCACTGGGCAATTCTCTGTGTCTGTTTCCTGCCCTCTCTTCTCATCCTTCTCCTCCTGTCTTACCAGGATTTGATCCTGGGAACCTCCGATGTGGGACAGAGGTGTTCTGCCACCTGTGCCACCTTAGTTCCTGGTTTTTTGGCACGTCTTGTCTTGGCTCTCCCTTTGTATTACTCTCCTGTTATGTCATCATCTTGCTGCGCGGCTCAGTGGGGCCTGGCATGCCTGCACGCAGGGCCTAGTGGCCCGCGCACCTTCTATATTTTTCTTTATTTTACCAGGAGGTCCTGGGGATCAAACCCAGGTCCCTCCATATGGGAGACAGACACCCAACCATTGGAGCCACATCCGCCCCAAGGGTTGGCTTTTATAAAGAGGATTTATTTGGGGTAAAAGCTTACAGTTCCAAGACTGCGAATATATCCAAATGAAGGCATCATCAGAGATGCTTTCTCACCAAAGGTTGGCTGGTAGCAGATCCTGGAGTCCTGCCACATGGTGAGGCAAGATGGTGGGTCTGTTGGTCTCTCTCTACTTTCTTCTGGGGTTCAGCTGTGAGCAATCAGGCATCTCTCTCTGGACCTCACCTCCTTGAACCTCTTGAGGCTTCTCTGTCTTTCTGCAGCTGTAGATGAACCTGAAGTCCTCTCTCTCACATGGCCTGGTCAGAATGGCAGAGCTCCCTTTTCTGTGTGTCTCCCTGTATCTTCATGTATATAAGGCTCCAGTAAAAGGGCAGAGACCCAACCTGAGTCTTACCTCTCTCCAATCAGAAGCAATCTAATCAAGACATCTAATATAAGGTCCCTTAACTGAATTTAATGCAATCAAAGGACCCCACACCCATAGGAATGGATTAGTTCAAAAACATAATCTTTTCTGGGATTCAGACTGTCACAGGGAGAAATAATGTAATTCTCTAAGCTGGCTTTATAACTTTTTGGTTATTTTCGACTTGTCCTGCTATACAAGCAGAAAGTCACGATAGAATGTTTTTTAGACAACTAAAATTCTGAGTGAGATGAGAGGCTGAAATAATATAATTTTCCTGGAAATAAATGCTCTTAAAGTTCCCTAAATTATTACTGTACTAGTTTTCTTGACAACCTGTCTTTATATATTATTTAGGTTATATATATAACAGCAAACAAAAATTTGCTTGGGTTGGGTGGGTGGGTGGGTGAGGGAATAGAGACAAGAATAATGAAGCCTGTTAATCCAGAAAAGAATAGATTGTTTAATGATGTTGTAGTATTATTAATTCTTTCCAGTCTGTTAGATGCCAGGAAAGGTTGGTCCTCTCTCGGCTGCTGAACAGAGGTCTCCAGCTCCAGATAAGGCACTGACCCTGCCCTCCTCGGGAGCATCTTGTCTGTGGCATAAGGCCAGGATCAGGGCACAGAGGTCTCTTGCCCTCCCAGTGTCTGCCTGGGGTCTGGCACTCTGAGAAGCACCCTGTTTCTCCAAAGTGTGCTATTATTTAAAATACTGCCTTTTGCTGCCACCCAGTGTTCCATTAAAATAATATGTTATGTTGGCGGATTAGCTTTAAAAAATACTAACATTGATCTTTTTTCAATTAAAAATGGAAGTTTTCACAGACCTTTACGTAAAGGACGGCACTTTTAATTAGCTCTTAAATACCTTTCCGTTCAATTCATGACTTAGAGTAATTTCCCAGATGTTAGGCCTTATTAATTTGATAAAGGGAAACAGTTTGCCTTATTTGTTTCTTCCCTCTTGGACCAGAGCAAGTGATCAAACAATATCCCCCTGTTATCAGAGACCTAATAAGAGCTGAACATTCAAAAGTCTTATATGATGGACTGTTTGGGCCCCTACATCTTGGGTCCACTCCTATTGACCAGCAGGTCAGATAGGGTCCAAAGGAGTGTTTGCCTTGCCCAGCATTTGGAAACCTCAGGACACCTGATTCCACCGCATCCCTCTCTGTCCTGTCCACAGCTGTTCTTACCAATTTCTAGCCATTGTCTCATACTTTCCTGTTTCACACTTTCTTGGGCCTGCTGGGCTCTTGAAAGCATTTGTATTTACCTGTGAAAGTAATATGTGCTCACTGTGGAAAAGTTTCCAACCATACACAGGCATATGACACAGAAAGCAAAAGGCCTCTCCCTATTTACCCACCTCCACCCCAGTCCTGCTCTGGTCCCATGAGGTGGTTAACTGCTAGTTAACCAATTAGTGAATTAACCATGTAGTGCAAGTCCTATACACATAGCTCACACTTAGAATTTTGCTTATTAAAGTGGTTTCATACCAAACATACAATTTAATTATTTAAAAAACAAACCACCCATAATCCCACCACTTTTTACTTTATATCATTCAAAAACTTACAAAAAATGAAAGAACCCCAGCCCTCCAGCACTCCCTGGAGGCAGCTAGTGATAACACTTTGCTGAGTTTCCTTTACACTGACACATCTGTATATACTTTTGCTGGTACCAGCGTATCTGTTTATATACCTGTCCTTTTTGAATTTACATCTTTCAAAAATGAGATCACATTGTACCTAATTGTTCTGCAAATTGTTTTTTGTTTTTTTTATTTTCACCAGGGGTCAAATAGTTCTACAAATATTTATTTTAAGAAAACAGGGCCCTCCACCTCCCCACCTTATTTCTCACTCCCCAGAAGCAAACTTTGCCGCTTCTCTTAGCTGATCCTTTTGATGTTTATCCATATACCTCCACATAACACGAATAGATCATGACTCGTTGCTCTTTTTTTTTTTTTTGGCTTCAGGCATCAAGTGCTCATTCAGCCCTCTTTCCCCAACCCTACCCTCACTCCCTGCCTTTCCCAGTCTCCTAGCCTTCCAGGATGGTTATAAAGGAATTTTGTTTAGATCAATAGTCAGTGTTTTATGTTGTTATAACCACGTAAATGCTTTTTACAGCCAAGCCCTGTATTTGGATCATGATTATATTTCCTTTATTTTCCACTTTTTGTCCCTGGAGTTAATTAGTTTCAGTTTTGGAGATGGGTTTTGGGATTTCTTTTTTTGTTGGGGAAAGGGAGGATTAATTTCCTATGTTCTAATTACTAATTTCACCTTAAGCTTTCTTCCAGTTGTCAAAATCTCTCCATGCACCAAATGTCTTAGGTATTTCCTCAGTTTCATTTTCTTGAGAAAATAACTCCTAGATCCTCAATCCTGCTCCCTTCTAGACTGGCTTTCCCCTATACCTGGTGCAAAGGAGTTATCCTGGATCTCCCACCACTATTTTCCTGGGGATTTCCTTCACCTCTCTATCTGTTGTTGGATTCCCTGCTTCCCGACCCCTTGTCTCTCTCTCTCTTGGATTGTCTTGGTGGAAGGCATCCTCCAATTGCTTCCTTAAATACAGTGCATGGGAGATAAGTTTCTCGAGACCTTGAATATCTGAAGCTCTTTCTTCTGCCTTCTTACATGATTAACAGTTTGGTTGTGTTACCAAGCAAGGGCTTGCTGCCCGATGTACACAGAGGCCAGTGCTACAATTTCGGGATTTTGAGAGGTTGACCAGCAAGGAGACAGGAGGCAAGGCTCAAATCTGTCTCCCCAATCTGATAGATCTGATAGTTGAAGGAGATTTTATGGAAATGGGAGGTGAGAGGTGGGGACAGAAGTGAGAGGTTTGACTTGACTTTATCCAGTAGTTACTTATAGAATTATCCATGTGTGGTAGAGTGGATTTTAGGCTGTATCTTTCTTACTGAAGGACCTCTCGCATTTGATCTGCTTCCGAAGTCTCCTTGTCCTTGTAAGGGAGGTGACCTTTGTTCCTAGTGTCTCAGAGGTCATCTAAAGGACAAATCTGTTTCCTGCACATGCTCAGGTTATATGGCCTGCAGTTAAACAAGCTCAGAAGAAAAGGTCAGAGGGACAGAGGACATCCCCCAAATCAGTTTTGGCCTGCTCCTGGTCTCAGTTGGATATAAAATTCTTAGTTACAGATCATTTGCCCTCAGAATTATGAACGCATGAACCCATTGTCTTATAGCATCTAGTGTGGCTTTTGAGCTTTCTGATTCCTAATCCTTTGTCACATGCCCTAAGTCTCTGGGAACTTTTAAAGTTGTTTCCTTATTCCTCCTATTCTAAAATGTTACAACAACCATGCCTCTCAATATAGAAATTTTTCCATTAATCTTGCCAGGCATTGAGTGGGCCCTTCAGTCTGGAAACATGTCATAGAGTTCTGAGAAATTTGTCTGGATTATTTATTTCAGAATGCCTTCTTTACTTTGTTCTTTCTTTCTCCTTTTCATAGCACCTTGCTCTTGTTGCGTGAATGTACTGTATTATCCCTGTGAGAGTAAAAAAAATTTTTGAAGTTTTTTAGTGTTTTTGGTCTCTTCCTGTCACGTGAGAGGCTTTTTTCCCAAATGTCTGTTGACCCTTTGCCATCTGTTCATATTTAAGAGTGAGTGAAAAGCAGCCACATGGAAGGCACTATGTGCATGGGGGTGGGATGGTGGTTGAATGATGGGTTTCTGTCTGGGGCAGCAGGTGGCTACAGGTGTCACTATCTCTAGATCTTTCCTTTGGGGCCACCCAGTTTCTCTAGAGGGAGAGAGATAAGCCTGGCTGCTTGTTTTGCAGCTGTGTGGGGACGGACTAGGGTTCTGAGGTAACAGAATACAGACTTTTCCTAAATAGCCCTGTTTTCAGGCTGGCCCCCTCACCCATGCCCTTCCCTGGCCTAATATCAGTGCTAATCCGGACATATATATTGGTGGTGTGCCTGAGGCCCCTGAATCTGGAATCTCAGTTTCAGTTTCTCAAGAGAATAGGCCAGTGGGGGGTGAGGAAAGAGAAGATGCCTCACATCTGGAGAGAGGCCAGGCTCTAGGAGGCCCAGCTGCTCCTTAAATAGACTTAAAAAAAAAAAAAAATCCATCAGTTTTCTACTCCATGTGTCACCTTGCCTTCCACAATACCTACAATTCGATTCAATTCCTGGGCCTTTCCTGGGTTTTGTGGGCCAGAGTATCTTCCTGTGTCTTTTGAGGTTGCAGCTCTCTCTACTCAGCCAAATCAGTTGCCACTTTTTTGCTGTTTCTGTCCCAATAGAATATAGGGTTCAAATGATAAATGTCTCTTCATTTTTCATGGAAGGGAGGCATTAATTCTTGCCATTGGCATGCTAGGATGAGTTCAGATATGCAGGAAATTTAGCAAGAGAATGCCTCTGAGGAAAAAGGGGAGGGAGTTGGTGGAGGTTGGGAAAGCTGCCAGAGGCCAGTGCAGGGCTGACCCCTTGGAATACCATGGACAGGAAGGAGGAGTGAGCTGGCAGAGCCTCAGACCAATCTGGCACAAGAAAGCTGTGGCCAGGCCATAAGTGTACTCTTGCCAGAGTTGCCCACCAGTGGAGCCCCATGGGCCTGCTTAGTATTCCTGTCCCACTCAGCTCATGGCTGAGAGCAGCCCTCAGGAAATATGGTGGATTCTCAGCATGGCCCTGGGACCATCATACTCCCAGTCAGTCACATTCCTGGTAGCCGGAGATCTGAGCGGAATGTTTGTATAACCGTCACAGTCCACCCCTTCCCCCCTCAGATCTCTTTCTCCCCACAGGTTTGGGGAGCACCACCTCCATGGGCCTCTCTTCATGAGGGAAATTTAGAAAAAGGCTAACAAGATGAACTACAGTCCCCATCACTGCAGTTGATCTCAGGGATGCAACAGGTCCTTTCTCGCCCTCTTCCATTCTTCATTCTAAAAGCCCCTGATCCTCAGCTGGCACCTTGGCAGGCCTTCATGGGGTGTGGCCCACACCTGCATTCCTGAGAGATCTGAGGCCTTGGCTCAGGTTGGGGTTGCTGCCTGTGCTGGTTCACAATCCTAGTGGGGCATGAGGGTACAGGCAGCATTCGAGGAGACCATCTGCATTCACATACCGTCCTTCCAGCCCCTGTTTTGTAAACTTAGCCCCACCTTTACCTGCTCACACTGCCAGTTTAGTGATTCTTCTCACCTGCTTGTCCCTGGACTGAGGAGTCCCACAGGCCCCAGCAGCAGCCCAGCTGCAGCGTGTAGTTTAGTGGCATCCTTTCTGGGCCCCTCCAGTCCTTCAGAGCTCAGAGTTCAGAGTTGTAAAGGATAGCCCCAAATCTCCCAGCGGGTCTTTGGGAGGGATGGTAGGTGGGACCACTCCTGCTTCCACCCCTGATTTCTGAACCTATGATTCTTCCTTGAGGGGACAGAGCACCATGTGTATGTCTGATTGAAGGCAGTTCTGTGTCCTTTCAAAGTGCTGCCTCTGAGCTGGCACTTGAGCTGTGCCAGGAGAAGGTCGTTCCAGCATTCTCTACACTCAGCTGCCTCTGAATGGTGGGGCGTGTGATGTGACCATTGGCTGCCGTGCTCGTGGGCCCACTCCACACCTACTGCAGTATGAAATGGACCCCTGTTTGCCTGCTTTGTTGCAGAGGATTCCATGCATTCTGAAGGCTCCAAGAAGGTGGTACTGGCTGAGGCTTTGTGGGCAAGAAAGTCAAAGCCATACCCAGAACAGGTGTCTATCCCTGGAAGGATCAACTGCTTGCTCCTCCATGAATGAAGAGCCCTGGTTTAGTTTCCTAGCTGCCAAAAGAAATATCAGGCATTGTTTTGGCTTATACAATGGGAATTTATTGGCTCACAGTTTTGAGTCTAAGAGAAGTCCAAAATCAAGGCGTCAGCAAGGCAATGCTTTCTTTCAGAAGACTGTGACATTCTGGGGCCAGTTGCTGGCTTTTCTGTCACATGGCAATACACCTGGTGGCCACTCCTGGCTTCTCTTTTCTCTTCTGGGTTCTGTTGACTTCTAGCTGCTGGCTCTCCCTGTGGCTTTCTCTATAAGGCCTTCAGTAATGGGATTAAGACCCATCCCAAATCAGTTGGACTGCTCCTTAACTGAAGTAACTTCATCAAAAGGTTCACACTCACAGGAATGGATTAAATTTAAGAACCTGTTTTTCTGGGGTCCACAGCTCCAAGCTACCGCAGGCCCCATGTGGCTGGTTGGTGTCCTTGAGGCATATATTAGGCTATATATTGGGCTCAGCGCTGGTATCTGTGGCTGACAGATAGAAAACACTGAGAGATAGCAGTCTCTGAGCGGGCCTTGGTAAGTCCATGCGTTTGTATTATAGGTAGCCTTTGTCTCTGCCACCATGGCCTATTGTGCCAATTCTGAGTGACTGTTGACAAAATCTGGGTGAGTCCGCTGACCAAATCATGTTGTCCACTTGGTTATCCAGTGCCTTTTCCACGGTGGGTACTTTTCTGACAGGCATTGACATGGTCTACAAAAACCTTCCCACTTCACGCCCACTCCCATATATCTAGCAACATATCCCTACCCCAGACCTTGTGTCAGAACTTGAGAGTTCCCTTCCTTCCTGGCCCCTGAACAGACAGCCAAGCCCTTGGCCCCTGCCTGGGAAGCCATATGGATTCTCACCTCAGGCACTTCTACCCAAAGAAACACTGCTTCCAGCCATCCCACTGGCAAGACTGTTCCTTTCCACTCTTTCAAGGTCACTCCTTTCTGTGGTTCTAAAGCAGCTACCGAGCATTCTCAGCCTGTACCCACAAACCCAGCCAGTCCATCTATAAACCAAGCTTGGCATTTTTCTCCTTGTCTAGCTGTTCTTATGCGATCTTCTTTGTGGCCATAGGTGCAAGCTGGGGGAGGGGCACTGATGCAAGTGTGGTGGGTGACACGGCTGGGGTCCAGGCACCCTGCTCATGCAGCTTTACTCCTGCCCTCTGGTTGTGCTTGGGCTCGACCCATCTGTGTGCCGTTTACCTCCTCGGATGGACTTCTGCGGTGCCCCTCCATCTTCGTGACTTGGCAGGTCCAGCCGAACCTAACTCATGCTGGGCAGGTTCAGCTGCATGATCACTTGGTGCCCCGTGGTCAGGCATTCTGTCCCTACCAGGGCCCAGGAACACAGCAGGAGCTGTTTCCCTCAAGGCTGATACTTCTTTGCCTGTGGATGGCCCAGCCTCACTCCAGAATCCCAGGGGCCTGTCTTGTGATCCTCCCTTCAGTTTGCCGTAAGCTCCAGACAGCATCTTTTCCCACCCCTGACATCTCCAACACAATCGGATCTGCTGGAACACCTGGCCCGAGTAGCGGGATTGCTCATACACAGCTTGGACCTGCTGTAGAACCCTGTCCTGCTCCAAGCCCCACTCAAAGCTTGCAGCCTTCTGCGACACGCGCATCATTGCTCAATGTAGACAGTGTTGCCTCCAGAACCTGAAGAGGCCTACCGGGCACTGTGCAAGACAGTAAGGGTTGCAAGATGCATCAATTTGTCTTTTCATTTGGGGGAGATATCCTAGCATGCCTTTGGCCTCTGGACCCCGAAAAGCATCCCTTGAAGTAGCAGGTCCCTCACCCTTTGTAGAGTTTATTCCTCACCCGTGGGAACGTGTGTCTCTTACTGTGACCTCCAGCCTAGTGGCCACCTCTTATTCATCCTGCCTGACCAGCATGAGGGCATTGGCAGAATGGATCAAGGAGATGTCCCGTGAGGTGTTCAGTGAGTCTGGCCTAGATCTCTTTGGACTATATTATGACCAGGGATGGCAGAGTTGATGTAAGCCTAGGGAAAAACAGTGAATATGGCTATCTCTCCCACCTGAGTGTGAGCTGTTTCTCATCCTCTTTTTTAACTATAATGGAAAAGAATGCATTTGCCCAGTCAGTATCTACATTCCACACCTGAGGCCTTACCAGTCAACTCCAGCAGCTATACCATGTCTGGCACAGCAGGTGAAATCAGGACTATTAGTTGGTCAAGCTGCAGTCATCTCTAGTCAGTCTCCAGAATCCGTCTAGTTTCTACGAGGGCTGGACTAGTGGATTACACTGAGATAGGAGAGGGACCACCATCCCCATATCCTTTAGGTTTTAATGATGGCTCTTGTCTCCTCCAACCTCCTCGGCCCACCCCCAGATATAATAACATTTTTGATTTGTCATCTTGAGGGTGACAGTTTCAAGTTTCCACTTGGCCTTTTCCACCATGATAACACTTCAGGGAACCAGTGTGGGAAACTCCTACTGCCAACTATATCAGTTTCAGTCATACATTCAGGGACTGGGGAAATGGCCACTGGTTGGGTCTGCGGACCCAGTGGGTTCTGCATCTGGAAGTGGGCTCAGATCTAGTAATTGAGCAAGGAAGGTATGGTGATGTTTTCTTGGGGTGACCCCCCTTAGCCCCCTGCTCCCCCATTCTTGCCTCTTTCTGGCCACAGCTGTTTTATGGCACCCTGGCTGACTGCCCTAGGGACACTGCTCTGTCTACCATCCCCACAACTCCCCGTGGACCTCGCTTCCTTGACTGCTTCTCAATCCTGCCAGCTGTTGTGGCCATTAAGGCCTCCTGGCTTCTGTAGGTTAAGGGTTGCCACCTGGTCTCGATTCCTTGCAGGAGGGGAGGGCCTTCATCCCCAAGTTATCATCACCCATCCTCCCTGCAGAGGACAGTCACCACCGAGCTCCTGCATGAGGCTGGCGCCCCTCTTCCAGCATGTTCCAGCTTTGCTGAAGGATGTGTCCTCCCGGCTCTCCTGGGGAACATAATCTTCTAGCAGGTCTTAGGCCTTATGTGGAATCTCCATCCCTACCTTCCCGCTTCCCTCAGCCCCCCCCCTTTTTTTTCCATCCTCCGATCATCTGCCAAGACAACTCAGGCCCTTCCACTTCAGTGAGCCCTGGACACTGTATTCCAGACATCTAAGAGCCACCTGGGCATCCGAGCTTGGCCCATGCCCTAGAGGCCCAGCCAGAGTGTTAAATCAAATGTGTCCCAAGAAAGTGCCTCCAAGTCAATGATTCTTGCTTATCCAGCCTTACATCCTGGCACCCTTAAATCCTCTCCTGGAGTACAGGGCAGGTCGTTCTTGCAGCTCCTTCTGTCACACAGTCTCTTCCCTTATCAGGTACATTTAGCTTATACTGAGACTTAACTCCAGCATTTGTCAGCTGGGAGAGAGGCGGGGAGGGGACGGCATCTGTTCCTTGTTGAGAAGCAGCCTCTGTGGCACCTTCTAGCCCAGCAGAAGTACCAGCTCATGCCAGGGAAGAGTGAGCCCCCTCTACCTCCATCCTGTGGCCCTCAGCCTGTTTCTCAGGTTGCCAGGTTTTTCCCATCTTGGTCCTGACCCTAGCCTGACAGACCTGCCTCGGCTGAGTATTCAGATGTGTCTGGAGCTCCGTGCTCAGTCATGTCTGCTCCTCCACAAGGTGAGAAGGGCCTCTTCGTAGCACACTATAGAGTCCTTAGCCGGTCTTTGCTGGCTAAGAGCCTGAGGTCTCTTACCCTCTGCAAGTCATCAGTGCAACTGAGCAGCCACAGCCAACTCTGCTGTCCCTGTCAGCGTCGTCCCTCCCGTATCTTTCACATGTCTGGATGATCACCCCTGCGGCTGCCTCCCCTCTGCCAGAAGTCTTCCCAGCTGGCAGCCGTGAAGACTTGAGCACTTGGGCCATCACCCTGTGCCAGGGAGGATCCATGTCCCACCTACTACTCAGGATGGCATCCTCTCCTGCCAGGTGGCGGCGAGCAGCCCAGTCCTAAATCTCCATCTTCTCTCCTTTTTCCAGACCATTCCTGATACCGCTTTGCCTCAGTTCAGGTGTTCAGAGAAGCAGATGCTGAGGTGGGACTAAACATGTGAGGGGTTTAAGGAGAGAAACGCCTGTGAGGGAGAAAGGGGAGGAGGTAGGGCAGCCCCTTGGAGAAGAAAGGGCATGAAGGAGATGGTGATAGGCAGAGCCTCGGACCACAGCGCAGCACTGAGAAAACTTTGGCCAGGCCACGGAAGTCCTTGAACCAGAGTCATCCCCAGAGGGATCCCATATCCCCTGGAAAGGGCCTGCTTAGGATGGCTCCTGTGCTGATCATTTGCTCAGAGCAGCCCATGGTGGGCAGTGCCTCCACACAGACACAGGGCTTGACTCAGAGTGCAGCTGCTAGAGCCTTTTGGGAGGCAGGAAATGGGCAGAGCACATTTTTGTGGCCCCCTGAATGTGTCACTTCTATTTTAATTGATGTTTCTTGCTTTAGAGTGACTTTTAAGAGTCGATGTGGGGTAGAGATGTAGCTCAAACAGTTGAGCGCCCACCTCCCACATGGGAGGTCCTGGATTCGGTTCCCAGTTCCTCCTAAAGAAGACAAACAACGAGCAATGAGCAAAAAAAGAAAATGAGCAGGGAGCAAATATAGCTCAAGCAGTTGAGCACCTCCCTCCCATGTGGGAGGTCCTGGGTTCGGTTTGGTGCCTCCTAAAGCAAAAATAGACAACGAGTGCAAACAACGAGCAAAAACAATGAGCAATAACAAAGAGCAAGAGCAAAAACAATGAGCAAACAGACAAGGGAGCCATCTGGGGGCGGGGAAGAGGTGATGGAGCAGAAGTCTCTTTAATCCGCCATCCTGAAACTGAAAGTCCTGTTAAGTGTGGGGAAGATGACTGAATGGTGGAGGCTGATTGGAGAGAGTCCGCAGGTGTGGGAGAGCTGTGGGGAGCCTCCGTGGCTCTTTACGCATCGCCCCCTGGGTAAGCATCGAGAGGTGGGGCTGCCCCTCACCCTCGTGCAGGTGGCACCTTGCACCAGGTGCTGCATGCAAGGATGGCTGTTGACATTGTAGACCTCCCAGATTTGTATTTGATTACCAGGACTTTCCAGCAGGTGGCAGTAAAGTGTGTTGTTCCAACAAAATCAGTGTATCATGACAATTTTCTGATGTGGAAGTGTCTCGAGAGGGGGCCTTTTTTCTAATTCACTCTGAGCTCCCTCCAAGCTAGCAGGTGGCCTGTTGAACGGGGTTTCCCACTGCTCCCCTTCGTGGCTGTTGGAAACAACACTGCACTAAACGTCCTTGCTCATAAGCTGTTACTTTTAGGCAAGGCTGGATTTCAGGGACTGCTGGGTGGGAAAGTATATACATTTCAATCTTTAAAAAAAAAACACCCACCTGAAAAGAAAGTGCTTCTTGACATTGCAACGAACAGTTTAAGAGTGTTTCTCTCACCCCTGGCCGTGCCGGATGTTGTGCTCTTGTCATCATTGCCACAGAAGGAACTGAAAATGGTGCCTCATGGTTCTGGTGTGTGTGTGTGTGTTTGTGTCCGTGTGAAGTTGAGCATTGATTTATCTGTTAATAATTTGTATTTCTTTCGGAAATGCCCATTTTTGCCATCGTCTTTGGTTTTTAAAAAGGGACATGGAAACAAACGGTTTCCTTGTGTGTTAGTTACCTTACTGATTGCTAGGAGAGAGGCTGACTGAGTCTTTCCTGGCTTTACCTTTTGCAGAACAGCTGATTCGGGTGAGGAGGGACACTCACAGAAAATGAGGCTACTTGTACAGTACACAGGGGTGAACAAGAGGGGCTGTGGGGGCATCTGTTGGGGGGTGAGGTAGGGAGTTGGTGGAAATTTTCATTGCATTTTTTTTTTAATGGTACCAGGATCAGGGAATGAGCCTGGGACCTTGTACATGGGAAGCCAGCACTCAACCACTGAGCCACATCGGCTCCTCTGAGTTGGTTTTTTCATTTGTTTGCTTGTTTGCATTTCTTTTTAGGAGGCACCGGGAACTGAACCCGGGACCTCCCATGTGCGAAGCAGGTGTCAACCACTTGAGCGACATCCACTCCCTCATTGCCCTTTTTAAATGCTATAACTTTACAAGTTAAATTTTCCTGAATACAGAAGTTTAGAAAGAGAGTATTTCAGATTTCAAACGTCGTTCTAGCTGTTATATATTCTTAATGGTTTTCTGTTTATCACAATAAACACTTTGCAGCCTTCACTATGAGGCTCACCTACAACCTACTTGCAGCACACCAGTCTGGAAGTTTTAACGATGGAAGCTAGACAGTTTGATAGAACCTGAAAGTTCACATTTAAAAACCTCCATGGTGCTACTGTGTGGCCAGGGCTGTGCAGTTTGGCATTGCATTTACACATTTGAATACTCTCGTGAGAAAGATAGAAGAATAGGGTGACTGCAGGCTGGAGCCTCCCCCTGCCCCCCCCCCAAAAAAAAAAAAGTCAAAATTCCTGTGGCCTGAGTAAGGTCTGGGGTGTGAAGAAAGAAATACCTTAGGGTTCTGGGGGAAAACAACTCAAAGCTTGTGTTAAAATTCAGTGTATGGTGGAGTATGCTGGATGCATCCATTCCACAAGTGTTTTTGGAGAGACTGCCGTGCCAGGCCTCATTGTGAGTTCTGGAAGCACCAGCAAGGATCTTGCTCCCTTGAGCCAGCATGGCAGAGGAGAAGAAGGAGGAAGCCAAAGAGTGAACAAGGTGGTTTCATGTGGAAACAGTAAGCAGAGGTGGAGGTGGTGCGGTAGGCAGTGGTAGGTCCTCTGGGGCCGGGGGGGGGAGGGGGCTTGACATTGGCAGTCATGGAATTCCTCTTCCAAGGAAGGAGAGAGCCATGGGAAGATTCCAGGGTCAGAGAATCTTAGACCTGCACCATCCAGTACGGTAGCCACAGGAGGCTGCGAGTGCTGGGAGCGTGGCTGTCCCCGCCAACTGTATACGGACTTGAAAGACCCAGTACCAAACAGAGAATGCAAAATACCTCATTCAGAATTTTTTGTCTGTCTATTGCATTTTGGAATGATAAGGTTATGGATTTACTGGGGTGAGTAAAATGTCTCGTTGCAATTAATTTCACCTGTTTCCATTCGCACTTTGC
>JAQZBX010029841.1:0-27104 GCA_029593785.1 Cabassous unicinctus
TATTAAAACATGACCAATATTTTTTCATTATAATAAATTTTGTCCTATATCATTTTATATTTTTTTGGACCTTGGCTGGTCTATGCAAAGACCAATTGTTCAGTTGTTTAACTGAATTAGTTTAGCATCTTAAAATTTTCCATCTTGATATATACATTTATGATTTTTTACCCTAATTATCTTTTTTTTAAACTGCTGAACAATTACATATATGCATTTAAAAGCAATCTTGATTCCTGAGTAAGTTCCATTTTCTCTCTATTCATAAACTGGCTGCAAAACTTGACAAGAATCACTTGAAAAGAGGAGGGAAAAGAATGGTAAAAAGCAGAACCCTGAATTAAGTGTTTAGAGACATATATATGTATTTGTACTTAAAAATTTTATTGGAACACATACCACTATGTTTTCCACACTAAAGTGCTAATTTTAGTAGTGTTCAACCCAAATGCCTAAGATGGACTGAAAATATGAAGGCCTGTATTTTCAAATAACTGAATCCAAGTATGTTGTCCAAAGGTCAAGATAGTTTTCAAAAAATGGTAGGCCTGGTATGCCTGATAGCAGATCCTGGCAGCATATCTTTGACAACAGCCAAGAAAGAGAATGAGAGCAGGAAGTATTGGTGTGCGGATACTGACTCTTGGCTGCTAGAAATAGAAATGAACTCTACCTTAAGAAGAGAGAAAATAAATTTATTATAAGGACACGTGGGTGGCTTAAAAAACCCTACAGCGGAAATATGGCCAGACTTCAATAAGGGCTGGGTTCAGAAACTGAGAAGCCGTTGGAAACACCGGCAGAAATTTCTCTCGTGATTCTCATCTCTCTCTTCACATGACTGCAGAACTCTTTCTTTGGACCATCTTTCTCTGTTCTTCAGTCTGCGTGGCATACAATATGGCTGCTGAAAGCCCTTGAATTTACAAGTTATAACCCCAGATGTGAAGAGACTACTTCTCTTTCTTAGGGAGTGGAAGTTTTATAGGTTCCAGCTTGGTTCTGTGCCTATCTGGGTCTAATCAGCTGTGACCATTAGAAAAGGACGCACTGTTTCAACATGGCTGTCCCCAGACCACTCCTTGGGTATAAGCAAGTAACACATGCTATTCTTGAGTTACGTGCTTTCTTCGAGAATCTTCATACCATCCTCTGCCTCAAACGGGCAGGGTGTCCAGTTGAACAAGCAAGGCCTCCAGTAGGGGACAGGATGCTTTTGTGCTTCAGGCAAGGGGGTGTAGAGCAGATTTTCTCAAGTACCAGAAGAGTGAACAGCAAAGAGATGTGTGGCCAATATTGTCCCAAGGAGCTGACAGATCATGTTCCAAAAGAGGTTCCAATTCTTACTCGCCACTTTCTTTACATTTGACTAGGACTAGAGAGACTCATCTGACAGAACTACTAAACCTCTTTTCCTTTGAGCCTTTATTAAAGTTCTTGAGTATTTGATTCAGCCTGTCTTTGAATCATATAACTTGATATTTATCTCAGATGCACAGATTTAAGTAAGTAAAATTTAGTAAGACAACATGATTTTACTCATATCTCAGGAAAAGCACAGTTATCCCATCATTTGCTACCAAATCCTACCATAATCATTTATCTCTCCCATATCTGCTTCTTCCTTATTTAATACACATCACCTGCCAATTCTTATTCTGAAAAAATCTTCTGAATCTGTCCCCTCCATTCCATTAACAATGTAACAGCCTTAATTCAAGATTTCATGATTTCATTTCTGAATTGTTTCAATAGCCTCCTAACTTCTTCCTGCTTCCAAATCTCCAATATATATTTTGTACTGGCTTCAAAGATTCCTATTTTAAAGCAAAATCCTGTTCTTGTTATGTCTCTTGTAAGTCTCTACCAGTTTCTTATAGCCTATAGCAGAGGTCCAATCATGCTTATACATCAGAACTACCTGGATTCCTGGCCAATATCCTAGATTTTCTGAACCAGAATCTCCTGGATGAGACGAACTTACTCAGATGATTCTGAAGTAACTGGAACAGCACAAATTTTTCGATCTGCTCTGGAACCACTACTCAAAATTCCATGAATGGAACACAAGTCAATTCACAATCTGATTCCAACCTATTTCTTTCTAGTCTCATTCCCTGATACTTTTCCTTCCTAACCTTACTCACAAACTACATGCTCTTTCTATAATGCTGGTCAACTATACAGCCTCCTCCTTCTCCCCTTCTCTATCTGGGGAACATCTACTATTCTATTCTTTAAGAATAAGTTCAAATACCATCTCCTCTGTGAAGCCTTTTTTGACTGCCTCTAGCATTTAATTCATTCTTGATTATAGAGTATAAGAGGTAATCTGTGCCTTTAGTTTTAGTTGCTTCCTTTGTAAGAAGGGAATAATAATAGTATGTCAAATACGGCTATTGCAAGGGTTAATGAATTAAGGCACATAAAACATTGCCTGGGACCTAGCAAATTATTACTAAATGTTAGCCTCCTGTTTACCAGCCTATTATTTTAAGCCAGTCAGCTAAAAATTTTTCCCTTCTTAGTTGTGTTGCAAAACTATAAAAAAGCAATTTAACAACATAACTTTTCATGTGCTTTGCAAAAGTTGTCTTAGGATGAACTTAATTCTATTTAAGGAAAAAAAGTCATTTATGTGGGAAGGATTTAGATTATTTTGAAGTTGTTCACCAGAGAGGCAGAAACAATTTGGAAATCTTAGATATCTATTTGAATTTCAAAGAGACTCAAATACTGAGCCTGACTTTGGGCTGTTATCTTAAAAATGTGTAGGGAATGAACTAAAAATCTTGGAAAGAAATCTCACAAAACAATTACTTAGAAAACCAAAATTTTAGTCTAAAATATCTTGAGATATTTTGAGATCCTATAGGTTTTCAAAATAATTAGAAACAATACAAAGACTTTTCATGAATTCTGCCTCTTCTATTATTACTAAATTACTAATTACTAAAGCAGTATCTGAAATGGAAAAGACTGTGATAGAAACACTTGGCAATCTGCAACAAAAGGAAAATGAACTATGATTACACAGGGACGTAAACAGGAAAACGAAATTTGTGTTTGGATGCAAACTGAGCATCCTCTGTAATCTTATATTATTAGATGGATTATTATCTATTTTCTTAATTTGTTTCTGAAATAGTTAAGAGAGAGTAGAAACTAGACAGAGTGAAATCTGGTAAGAGGAGTCAGGCCTTCTGCAGAACACACTGCTCCTTGGACCCATTCATTCATTCAGTAAATATTTACTATTATACATGTTCGCATACAGCAGTGAACAAAAGAGCCAATCCCATGCGATGCCATTCCTACAGTGAACAACCTCTGTATTCTAACAAGTTCAGCAACATTTTGCATATCTTATACACTGCCATAAGGAGTATAAAGGTTTGCCTCCAATTTATCACCATTAATCACTTCAGAAAATAAAACCTATCTTGTTTCCATATCATCAGACTTCTAGATCATGGGTTTTTAACCTAGGTTCATGCAGCCTTAAAGGTGAATGGAGGCACAGGGGTAATCTTTGAAGCCCCTAATATTGCATGCATAATGGGTATATGTGTAAATTTTTCTGGACAATGTGCTTTTAATATATTCTCAAATGGGCCCATGACCCACAAAAACGTCACAGTCACTGCTCTAGGTGTAAGGAATTACTTAACAGTTCTGTTCTTTTGTTAAGGCTGCTGGCATATACCAACACACAGGGCACTTAGCAAATTCCTCATCTGACAGTTTATAGCACAATGTTCAACAATTTTTCTTCAACAAGTTATGTTTTGCTCATCTAAATTCTGTTCTCAATGTTTTGAGTACCAATAACCTAGGTAGTCTGTTGGACAAAGACTTCTTCCAAAAAAATTGTTTAAAGAACTTGGGTTCCAATAACTTTTGCAATATAATCCTTATGTATTACCAAACCACAGAAAAATAACTCCTTAATTTGTGGTTAGAATAACCACTGTAGAACAACCTACAGTGGGTGGCATGAAACTATCACAATTATAAAGTAACCGAGCAAATAATATATCTATAAGAGATAAAATGTTATGAATCCAAATATACATTCCTATAAAGTCTGTGGTTATTTGCTGAGATACTCTAATTAACACTGCAGTGACAAGGCTCCTAAGAGGATGCTTTATAAAGGAATGACTAAAGCTATTTGACAGCAGACTCAGTGGCACCACATGTATTGTTTTGGCTAAGAAATGAGGTAAACTGTACTGTATAGTGACTTTGGGAAAATGCTGCCTTTAAAATAAACAAACAATGGACTTTCCTTTAGAAACCATTATAAGGGAGAGGAGGACAGCAGGATTAGTACTACTAAATCAGCACATTTGCAATTTGGGAAACCAATGAATAAGAGCAATCAGTGTGTCTACATGCCTTTTTATTGACAGCTATAATCAGATCATTTCCTCCAAAATTAAAATCATAGATTTTAAAGTTGGAAAGGCTTTCAAAGATCAACCAGACTGTAGGACTGAGGCCCAAAGAGGGTACATGACTTGCTCAAGTTCACAGATAGAAAAGAAAGAAATCGAGTCTCTTGACTCACTTATGCTGCCTTTCTTCCCTCAGGAAAGTTCTTTCTTCTTTTTTTATTGAAATATAATTCACATAGCATACAATTCACCCATTTAAAGTGGATAATTCGATGATTTTTAATATATTTATTAAAAAGAGTTTTACATCCATCACCATAATCAATTTTAGAACATTTTTATTACCTTGAACAGAAACCCCACACACTTTAGCTGTCACCCCCCAATCCTCCAACTACCTCCACCCCCAACCCTAGACAACCACTAATCTACTTTGTCTCTATAGAATTGTCTATTCGGGACATTTTACATATATGGATGGATTCATACAGTATGTGGTCTTTTGTGACTGGCTTCTTACACTTAGCATAATATTTTCAAGGTTCATCATGTTATAGCACGTACCAATACTCCAGTTCTTTTATGTTCAAATAGTACTCCACCGTATGGGTATAACACATTCTATTTTATCCAACTCATTGGTTGATAGGCATATGGGTTGTTTCACTTTTTGGCTATTATGAATAACGTTACTCTGGACATTCATGCACAAGTTTTTGCGGGGACATATGTTTTCACTTCTCATGGGTACAGGAGTGGAATTGCTGGATCATATGGTAAATCTATGTTTAACCATTTGAGAAACTGCTTCACTGCTTTCCAAAGAAGGTATACCATTTTTAAAAATTCCTGCCCACCAGAAAAGTTCATGCTTTAAAAATCCTAACAATCAGATCATGAAAAGAACAAACCAAACCAAAACAAAAAAATCTCATTTTCTGTTAATAGGTAATTGAAGGAAAAAACCCACACATTGATAAACATATTTTAAAAACACCCTACATTATCAATACAAGAAGCTCACATGTACAGTTCAGAACATAAAAAGATAGCTTTAAATTGTTTTGAAAAGGGTTACAGTATAGTAAATAGTTCTGTATTACTTAAACCATATGAAAATACTACACATGGGATACAGACATATGCCAAACATTTTTAAATACTGAAAAACTTAAACATAAATAGAAAATGATAAATTAAACTTTCTCAAAAACAAATTACAATCTACAACCAAATGATATTCACATATTCTCAGTCATTAGAAGAAAACCATTTATCTTTAAGACGGAAAATTGATAGGTATTCAACAGGGCAAAGTAAATGCACTATACTGGTTTGAAGCAGAAAATGAAAGCTAGCTTTTACCACCATAAAGTAAAGAGAATTAAGAGTTATTGTCCAAATGGGTTTATGGTAAGGAATTCAGAAACAACTTTGTCTTTATAAACTATTAAGTTAACTGTATATTCTGGATGGCAAGCGGTTTTCCTTCAATTCATTGGTTGTACTTCCACAGGATACTATGGGAAGTCAATGTCTGTGACTAATAAATGCAAAAGCGGAGGTTAAAGGATAATTTGACTGAACATCACTAAGTCTGCTAAGGAGAAAGTCTAGAACTTTGGGAACAGCAGAAGGTAGACAAGTAGACAAAGGGTAAACGTTTTATCACTGTTCTAGGTTAAACTGTGTCCCCCACAAAAAAGTTATGCTCAAGTCCTAACCCCCAGCCCTGAGCATGTGGCCTTATCTGGAAAGAGGGTCATTTCAGAAGAAATTCATTAAGTTAAAACGAGGTCACACTGGATTAGGGCAGGCCCTAAAACAATATGACCCATGTCCTTTTTAAGAAGAGGAAATGTGGCCACACAGACAGACACAGGTGGGGAAAATGATATAAAGAGAGAGACACAGAGAAGACCATGTGAAAATAGAAACAAGAAAGAACTATGAGGAGTTGGCAACACAGCTGGGACTTAGGCTGCCACAAACCAAAGAACACCAAGGAATGCTGGCCACCACCAGAAGGCAGGAGAGAAATATGGAACAGATTCTTTCCTAGACTTCAGAGGGAGTGTGGCTCTTCCAACACTTTGATTTTGGACTTCTGGCCTCTGGAACTCTGAGACAATAAAGTTATATTGTTTTAAACTATCCAGTTTGTGGTACTTTGTTATGGCAGTCCTAGGAAACTAAGAAAATCACATTCCAACCCCCAGCTTTTTTGTCCTCTTGTGTCAGTAGTGGTTATAAACTTCCATAATTGCCTTTAACGTCACCATTACAATCTCTTAACAATGGTGGTTGTCAACTTTTTTGACAGCAGCTCAAAGTAAGAAATACAGTTTACATCATGATCCAGTATACTTGTAGAGGAATCTCCTTCTATACACACAAACACATACAACTGAAACATGTTTCTCACAAGCAACAATCTCATTATGAACAATGTATTCTAATACTTCCTGTTCTATTTAAAATTTTAAAAATGAGCATAACCCACTACATTGTGATGTGCAGTTTATCATGTTCATAACTCAAAAGAGTGAGAATAATAGTAACAGCTATGACTAACTTCATATATGGGCAGACAATGACAACTATTTGACAAATGTCACCTGCCAATGGTTATTTTAAGAAAGGTAAGAGAGGTTGAAGTGTGTATATAAAGAGGAAATAACGGGGAGTAGATGTAGCTCAGTGGTTTGAGCGCCTGCCTCCCATGTATGAGGTCCCAGGTTCAATCCCCAGTACTTCCTTAAATAAAAAAGAGATAATAAGAGGTCAATGAACATTAGCAATTATTATTATGGGGATGGGGATGGATAGTAGGAGTCCTGAGTTATTCCAAAATAAATGTCTAATAGTTTAAAATGAATCAAGTCTGAAATATAAAACTGTAAAATACAAGAAGGAAACAAAGGCCAATATTTCCATGGAGGTGGTGAAGGTCTTTCTAAATATGACATCCTAGAAACTAAAATTTAGAAACTATTAGAGAAAAAAACAAAAGCTAAAATAAATTATGCAACAACAGAAAGAAATTATGGCAAAGGTAACTGACAACAAAATGGAGGAAAGGAGTTGTAGCAGTTATGACAACAGGTATAAATTAGAAAGAGATAAACCCAAAAGACTAATGAGCAACTGGACAGGCCAATAACATTGGGAATGACAAAATGTTCATTGGCACTGGTAATCAAAGAAATGCAAATTAAATCAATAACATAATATTTCTATTAGACTGGCAAAGAGGAAAAATAAAATTACACCTAATGTTGGAGAGAAACAGTTACCTTGGGGAAATTTGGCAATATGTCTAAAAATTTTAAATTTTAAATATGCTTGTCCTTTCTCAATAAAGAATTTATCTCAAAGAAATAATCAAGTAATCATATCAAGATTTATATATAAAATTGTCACTGGAGTGTTGTTTATAATCGTGAAAAATTGAAAACAACATAAATATACATCAATAGGGTACTAGTTAAATAAATATACCCATGCAACAATATGCTATGTAGTCTTTAACAATTATGTTTATGAAATATTTAGATGATCCTGTTATATATTTATTTGGGGAAGGGGGCTATAAAATAGCATTCACACATATGATTTTTTTGTTAAGAACTTTTTTACATGTATATTAATGTTTTTGCTAGGTGATCTTTGTTGCCTTTCTTTTATTTATTTGAATTTTTTATTTTGCAATACGTTTGAATTACTATTGTAACAAAATGGTATTTTTTAAAAAAGATTAACAATTTTAATTATATCAAGAGCTCACATACACAGATCAGGAAGACATAATCCTTACAGATAAATAGGTTAAGAAAAGAATTTAATAATTTACAAAAAAGGAAATACTTTTAATAAATAAACTCATGAAATAACCAAGCAGAACTAGCAAAAATTAAGAAAAATCAAACTAACTCTCCGTGTTTGCATTTATATTGTCCAGTAATGTACAAATTTTTATGAAAGCAAAGTGGTAAAAATGAATCTAGAGCCTGAAAATATTAATAATCTCTGAGCCCAATTTTTCCACTTAATTTTTCCTCAGGAAATAATCCTAGAGGTCTTACCCACAAAGATGTTCAGGGCTATGTCATTTGTAAGAGCGAAAAAGGTAGAAACAATCTAAATGTCTAAACAGAAAAGGTTAAAGAAATTACAGTATAGTCAATGATCTATAATGTATCCTTTACAATAAAAAATGTTGGGCTATAAAATTAAGCGAAAAACTCCAAGATTCAAAATTATATATACAGTATGATTAAAACCATACACAAACAAAATAAAAATTTGTGTCTAGAGGAAAAGACTGGAAGTTAATGAACCAAAATGAGTGGTGGGTCTGTGAATTTTTTTACTCGTCTACATTAAAGAATTTTCCATAGCTTCTTTATAAGAATGGCTTACTTTTACAAGTTGAAACAAAAAGAAAAATTAATAACAGAAATACCAACATGAAGATAATTTTTTATAATAAACAAAATAGTATATAGGAAAATGAAAAAAAAAACCCACTAATTTAAGCATTTTCAATAATCTATAAAATTTTAATATAAAAGAATCACAGTATTTGATATTTACAATGTTAGATGTATACTTCTTTTTTGCTACTTTCTTTTAAAAATGCAACTAGAGATATTTTGACTGGCTAATTATCCAATTCAAAAAAATGGACCTGAAAATGGAACTATACAGGGAAATGTAGATCAATCACATTTTAATACAATCAGTTAAAAAATTGCACTTTGAAATTCTGACTATAAAGGTCAATAGGATCAGTCTATCCATTTATTAGTCACTGAAAGTTTATGGTTGACAGTACTGCAGCTGAATTTAGCTAAATATTACTTGATAACATCTCTGGTAAAGTGATTTAGTAAAACAGAAATCCAAAAGTGTGGGCTAAAATAAACTATGGCTTATACTTAATAATGCTGCCTAATTCTTTTACAAAAGATTACTCCAACAAAAAGTTGTTAAAATGAAAAAAAAAAAAAAAAGTGATAGAGGTATGTTTTAATTTATAAATTTGTAATTTAAATGTATTTAAAGCAAAAAATAAGGATCTGTTCTAAGTGTACAGATGGTTCAGGATTTTATCCTCAATATGCAATGTGGATTGGGCAGGACCACATTTGTCAGAAGCCAAACTCTACCATGCACTAGCTTATGGAATTGGCAAACGTTTCATAAATTCTCTAAGCCTCAATCTCCTTGCCTAAAAAAATGTGGAATAATGATACCTAACTCGAAACTTTACTATATCTTGTCCTCTTTTTCCTCTACAAAATTCAATGTAAATTACCTCAAATATGAAAAAGACAGAATGCAAGAGTAAGCTATGGTTAGGTATTTGAGGACTGAAAAGAGATTTTGGATTACGACCTTAATTTCACCCATTGTTCACCCCACCTCCATTTCTGCAAAAACAAAACAAAAAAATAATAAATATGCAGTTTCCAAGAATTGTGACATAATTTTATTTTCCAGAAAATGAAATCAGTGGATAACCACCCCTTAGGAAATGAGCACAGAACAAACTCATTTAACATGAGTTAAAATACAATAATTGGAACAGAAGGAGGCAAAAACTCGTTACTTTAATTTTGTAGTTTTTTTTAATTATAGAAAGTTGAAAAATGTTATCAGAAATTCCCTGAAACAAACGTATCTTAGTAGTTATTTCTAATATAAAGAGCATTCAGTCACTAATTTTTGTTTTGCCTTATATTTTCATTTGAAGATATGGAGGGATACATAATCTAAATTCAGCCAGCCTAAAATGGTAAATAAATTTTACTCTGAAAAATACAAAATTTCAAGAAGAAAATTGTACCTATGTAGATAAATTAGATAGCATTCATTCAAAATGTCTGTAATGGGGTGTCTATTCTTTGAGATGCAGAATTGGAGAATGCGGTCTTTGAAGTGAGTTACACCTGGGTGAGAATTGCAATTAATAGTTGTTGTAACTCAGGCAAAGTGGCAGACCTCATGAACTAGGTAACACAAGAGTTCTTCCTAAACCCCTTCTCCCAAATGCTTGTTTTCATAGCCTTCCCTAAAGTAGGGAGTGGCCAAGTTACAAGGTCTGACCAATGAAACGTAAGCTAAAGTCTGTGAGAGGTTTCTAAAAGAGCTTTTGTTTTCCTGATAAAAGGGACAGGTATGTTGCCTGTATAATCAGCGGCATCACTGCACCCATGAGACAAGAAACATGAAGCCAGCCCTGATGTTGTCAAGCAGCTGAAACAACTCCGGAAGCCAGCGACATCTAGAATTCTTACACAAGAAAAATAAACCTCTGTAGATTTAAAGCCACACAGGTAGTCAAGTTTTCTGCTATAGACAATCGCCACAATTTTTTAAATGATTTAGAAAGTTATTTAAATTCTATGTGGCTCACTTTTCTCATCTGTAATACAGGTATACCAACAGTAAGATATGTAAATAAAACATAGTATCTGGCACTTAGAAAAGGTTCAATAATGTCAGCCGTTAAGATGAAGATCTTGGAATTCATCAGACTCACCCAGGACAACTAACAAAAGGCTGAGGAGGGACAATGACCATCCCCCAAAATCAGAGAGTATCTACAACTGCAAGCAAAACAGCTCCACCCATCTGCCTCATGGGATCTACGCCTCCTCTCAATTGCAAGCAGAGTGGACATCACCATCCCAAATTCCTCAAGATCGAGGAATGAACAAACATAACGTGGGAATGCAATAATATTATTCTTGTAATGGAAGAATTTGTAACACTGATATAAAGGCATTGGTCACCAGAGGTTCTGAGCAGAGAGGGAAGAATAGGTGTAACATGGGGCATTTTGGGGACATTGGAATTGTTCTGCATGACACTGCAATGACAGATACAGGCCATTATACATTTTGTCAAAAACCTATAAAAATCTGCGGTCCAAAGTATAAACCATAATGTAAACTATAGACTGTGGTTAGTAGCAATGCTTCAATATGTGTTCAATTGAAACCACACTAATCTACCACACTAATGAAAGATGTTGTTAATGGGGGAAAGTGTAGGATGGGAAAGGGGTGAGGTGTATGGGAATCCCCTATATTTTCAATGTAACATTTATGTAATCTAAAACCTCTTTTAAAAAAAATAATAATAATAGAAAAAAAAGATGATGATCGTATTTAATTCTCACCCCAACCATCTGAGGTAAGTACTATTATTTCATCCATTTTTAAGAGAAGAAAACTGAGGTTCCAAAAAGTTAACTAATTTGCCCAAGTTAACTCACACAATTAATAAGCTATAGAACCAGAATTTGAACTTGGGAATCATGTCCCCCCATGAAGATATGTTCAATTCCAAACCTCCAGTACTGTGGGTGTGAATTCATTTGTAAATAGGGTTTTCAAAATCTTTTTAAACCTTTTTCATGAAGATGGTGCCGAAAGCAAAGAAGGAAGCACCCATCCCTCCCAAAACCATAGCCAAAGCAAAGGCTTTGAAAGCCAAGAAGACAGTACTGAAATGCATCCACAGCCAACACACAAAAAGAATATCTGCATGTCAGTCACCTTCTGGCAGCCTGAGACGCTGAGTCTCAGAAGAGCCCAAATACCTTCAGAAAAGTGCCCCCAGGAGAAACCAGCTTGACCACTATGCCATCAAGTTCCCCCTGACCACTGAGTCAGCCATGAAGACTAAATACAACAACATACTTGTGTTCATTGTGGATATCAAGGCCAGCAAGCACCAAATCAAGCAGGCTGTGAAGAGGCTCTATGATATTGGCATGGCCAAGGTCAACACTGGCCTGATGGAGGGAAGAAGGCATATGTTTAATTGGCTCCTGACTATGATGCTTTGGATGCTGCCAACAAAATTGGGATCATCTAAACTGAGTCCAGCTGGCTAATTCTAAAGATAATTTTTGTTTGTTTGTTTGTTTTAAAGATTTATTTTATTTATTTATTTCTCCCCATCCCCTTGTTGTTTGCACTTGCTGTGTCTGTTCATCTTCCTTGTTTCTCTAGGAGGCACCAGGAACTGAACCCGAGACCTCTGATGTGGGAGGGAGGCGCCTAATCGCTTGAGCCACCTCCATTCCCTGCTTTGTTGTGTTTCTCATTATGTTTTCCTCTTGTGTCTCTTGGTGCATCATTTTGTTGGGTCAGCTTGCCGTGCCTGCCCATAGCGCCAGCTCGCTGTCTTCTTTAGGAGGTACCAGGAACTGAACCAGGGACCTCCCATATGGTAGGCGGGAGCTCAACTGCTTGAGCCACATCCGCGTCCCTAAATATAAGTTTTTGATCATTAAAAAAAAAAAAACCTTATTAAATGAGGCCAAACTGAATCAGGGTGGATCTCAATCTGGTATGATTGGAGTCATTATGAGCAAAGGAAATTTGGACATGGAAGAAAAAGCCAGAGGAGGAGACAGAAACAGATCACAATGAGATGGAGGCAGAGATTGCTCTCCAGCAAGCCACCACCAGAATTTTACAGACTTCAAAGAAGGCATAGCTGACTGATACCCTAATTCTGGACATCTAGCCTCTACACTGAGTCAATAAATTCCTGCTGTTTAAGCCAACCAGTTTGTGGCATTTTGTTACAGTAGCCCCGGCAAACAAAGACTGATAGTAAGAGCTAACAGCTAATAATTGTTGGCTATAATAATTATGATAATGTAGACAACTATGAAGACAGGTTTCTCTTAATTTTTAATTTTGGAAAATTGTAAATTCTCATTTAATTCAACACTAATTTTGTTTTTCTTTTCAAAACTGAGATTGGCTTTCATTTCCTCACTGAAACAGGAACACTCAATCTTCTTCATCTAAGATAATTTTGTTCCTTTATATCAACCAAAGGAAAAACCTAGAACAGTATATATCTACACATATCTTAACCAATAATTGCAACACCCTACCATGAGCTAAATGATTGCATGACTTCTGCCTATCAAAAAAGTAAGCAATGCATATTTATGGTGAACCTATAATCTCCAAGTCACGATGCCAGATCTTTAAAAGTTACATTCCCCCAAAAGATACAGCATATACTTATTTTCTTACAGTGACTTAAGATTCTTCTGAAGGGAGAATTTCATGACAGTCCTAAAAATTTGTAAGTTGCTACTGTCATCAGTCATCAATATGCTATTGTCATCACCATCATCACCATCATTGCTAACATTTATAGAGCTTATATTAAAAACTAGCAATTACTGAGCTTTACTCTTGAATGTTCTCCTTCAAATTTCAGATGTTTCCTTCAGTGAAGTAAATGAGACAAAGAACTTTAAAAAATCATGCTGAAGGCACACTATTTGGAAAACAAGCTAAATTCAGAATTAAAGTTTTTAAATAAATTACATTCAGGAAACAGGCAAGCCAAAATATTTGCAATGGCAATTAGGAAAAGTTTCTGAAATAGATTATGAGATTGAAAGAGTTTATGTTTAGCTGATATATCTTTTTAGGAAATAAAAATAAATGTAATGTAAAGGCGAAAACAAAAATGACAGTGAGCAAAACCAAAGATTCAAGGTAAAATTAACTCAAGTAAAAATGCTGAGTCTAAAATACGTACATTCACAGCAATAAGTTTTATGAGTCAAATAATTTCAAATCACATACTCCACACTGAAAGAAGTATAGCTGCCTCCATTACACAGCATAATAAATTGCTGATAACCCCATTTTCAAAAAAAGTACACTATATAAAAGAAAATGCTTTCAAGGAAAATACATCAAGGAAAGACTCATTTGCTTAATAAATTCAAAAATGAAACAGGCAATGGCATAAAATCCACATGAACATTATAATATGCTCAATCAGTACTAATTAAGGATCTAATTATACCTCTTTAATATCTAATTTGCATTTTAAAAAGGAACACAAAGTATTCTATTTTAGGTCCAAAATTAAGATACTGAATTAAAACTTTTAAAAAAACCTAACTGTAGTATATTTCTGGAAAAACCTTTTCTTAAAAATTAGAACAAGCTAAAAACAAAGCATCATATTTTTAAGTGTAGGACCGATATGATGAACCTGAATGATTCCTAACTTACCAGATAAAAGAAAAGGGGATACATACAAATGAAGACATTTATAAGTGTCATTTATAGGCATATAGAGTGTTTTGCAGTTACTATAATGTAGGGGAATTCCAAAACAATCCTTTTTGAATGATTCTGTTGGTTAAATTAGCCTAGGGTTTATATGCCTAAATCTATGAACTTTTACTGGATATAGTGACCTATGTAGGACTAGAACTAAGGCCTACTGCCCTCCACTCTAATGTTCTTTCCAATATTCACCTTACTCAATTTCCTCATGCATGCCAAAAATGATTACATTTCCTCCCTACCATTTTTAGCCTCTAAAATTTTATAAAACATTTCCTAGAGGATTGTAGAAAAAGAAGAAGGAAGGAGAAGAACCAAGAAAATGAGGGGATATGACAATTTAAAAAAGAGAATAGTCAACAGTCTTGAATACTGCAGTGAGATTGAGCACAAACTGTTGAGCAAATGCTGGAATGTCACATTTCAGATTTCAGATGGATTTCAGAGGGCACTTTCAATTAGGATCAAGGTGAGGGCAGAGTCAGGCTAACTGAACTGAGGAATTAATGAAAATAAGAAAAACAAGGGCAATTCTGTGGGGCAGAGAGGAATAGAACAGTTTGAAAGGAAAACAAGGCGAACTGTTTATCTAAATTTTATCAGATTCTGGAGAATAGATAACAGAGTAAAATTTAAGGTAGAGAATAGGAAATTCAGGGAGTATTAGGGTGAATCATGTAAAATTTCAGATGTTCAACTATTTTTTATGTATAAAAACAGCAATTTCATATGGTTCAAACTAATGCATGAACTTGATCTCAATAAAGGTGGAGATATGGTTATCAGCTAAAGAGGTGGAAGAGAGAAACAAGAGTCCTAAGAGTTAAAACTTTAAAGTTACAAGAAATTTACTAGAAATGAATGAAAGAATTTTGAGAGCTCTGTTGAAGTTGGATAATATGACTTTCAAGTGAATATACCTGGCAAGGTTATATTACTTCTCCAAAAAAGATCTGCTATTTTTACACTTGCATTTTGCTTTTAGAAATATAGATAGTCTGCTCTCATAGGAAGCCTGAACTTGAGCTCTGAAATATTTCAAGTCAGTCACTCTTAGTGTAGTACAAACACAAAAGTCATTTTGTACAGACAGAACATATGTGGTTGCCTTTGTTTTTTGTTTGTTTGTTTGTTTTCTTGATAACAGCAGAAGACAGACAAACTTTGGTCCCAAAATGAAGTTGTTAGTTCCCAGGGCTACTGTTACTCTATAGCCTAATTTCTCATAATTCTTATCGCTTATTGTCAAATGCCTACAGAATAACTACAACATGTCTGAAACAGAACTCCATGACCTGGCCTACCCCCCAACTTCCCTACTGCTGTGAGTAAACTCTATTTTTCAGGTCACCTGGACTAGACATCTCAAGTACCAGTCACCATGTTCTTTATTCAACCTTGCTTTGACATCTCTTCACACTTCCATTCCCATTTGTTCTCTAGTCTAGCCCCTAATCAGCCATGGCCTGATTACTACCAGAGTCTCATAACTGGTCTTGCTGTGTCTACTCCATCCATCACTACTAGTGTCAGTGTCCAAAAATGCCAAACCCAAACACCACTCCTCTGTCTCTTTACTGTTAACTTTTCAGCCTGAAATTCAGAATTTTCTATAATAATACTTGTCTATCTTACAAAGCAAATATTTCACTATTCCCTGAAACTTCAGCCAACCCAGGAATCCTTGACCACTGTGGTGGTTTTTTAAAAATATATACACAAAATTTTCAAGATATCTCCCTCCAGTAGGCGGATTCTAACTCCTCTCCCCTTGATTTTGGGCTAGGCTTAGTGACTGGCTTCTAACAAATAGAATGTGGCAAAAGTGATAATGTATGATGACTATGCCATAAACGGCATTGTCACTTTCCCCTTGCTCTCTCTTAGATCACTAGTTCAGGAGGAAGCTAACTGCTAGGACACTCAAGCAGCCCAATGGAAAAGTCTGTGTGATGACAAACTGAGGGCTCTTGCTAACAACCAGCACTAATTTGCCAGGCATGTGAGTGAGCCATCTTGGAAGTGAATCCTATTCAAGTCAAGCCTTCAGCTGACTGAACCCCTGGCAGATATCTTGATGGAACCTCATGAGAGACCCTGAGCCACAACTACTCAGCTGACCCACAACAACTTCATGTGATAATAAATGTTTACTGTTTGTGATAGTCTGACTTTGGTGAATCCCCAAAAAAGATTATGTTCTTAAACTAATCTATTCATGTGGGTGTGGTACCCTTTGATTATATTAGATTCACTTTAGATCACTTGATTAGATTGCTTTTGATTGGACTACGTTGGTGACACTCGACACAGGCTGAGTGTGCCCTCTTGCTAGGTCTTATATAAATGGAGAGAGAGAGAGGGAAAGAGAGAGAGAGACAGAGACAGAGACAGAGACAGAGGGAGAGGAAGCTGCCATACTGATCCTGTCTTGTGAGACAGAGGACTCCAGGAAAACAGAGAAGCCCTGAGAGGCTCAGAGAGGTCCCAGAGTCTGGAACCAGCAGAGCACAGAGGCACAGAAAAAGGCCCTTGAGGAGCTGGACCCACGAAGCAGCTCAAGGCTGAGGAGTTGAGCCGAGCCATATTCCTGCTTGCCACATGGCAGGACACCAGGATCAACAGTAGCTAACTTTGGTGAGAAAGCATCTCTGATGGTGCCTTTTGGACATTTCTCATCCTCAGAATTGCAAGCTTTTAACCTAAATAAAATCCCCATTATGAAAGCCAACCCATTCTGGTATTTTGCGTCGGCTGCCCTTTGGCAAACTAAGACAATGTTTTAAGCCACTAAATTTTGGGGTAATCTTTTATGCAGACATAGATAACTAATACAATACAATTACACCAAGCTCATTCTAAATTCTGTGCCATTGCACATGCTGTTTCTCCCATACGTATCTCCTCTCATTACCCAGATTCTAACACTCCTATCCCATAATTTGGAATTTAGTTAAAGTTTCATCTCCTTTGGGAGACAAGTTTTTGTTTCTGAAACCATTTCAGCTTTCATTTCTCTTGTTCCTCCTTTAAACATTTCTACACTTGACCACATCATTCATTTAGGCATTAATTCATATATTCCTCTGTGTTCTCTGTATCTATCTTTCCTCCTAAAGATGTCTTACAGTTCTTCTAAATTGCATTCCACACCACTATAATTAAGGTACTCAATAAATATTTGCTGAGAAAATTAACAAATCATACACACAGACCCACAAATGCAAGAAGCTTACATTAAATAGCATAAAACATTGTTTAACAACATGGACTTTAGAGCCACATTGCCTCAGGTCTATTTAATTACTAGCTGCTATCCTTGGGTTAAGTTACATAAGGATTGTAACAGTATTTACCTGTTAGAGTATTAAAAAGCTTAAAGAAAATAAAGCATTAACTCTCTTAGCAAAATGTCTGGCATAAAGTGCTCAACAAATGTTAGCTAGTATTTTTCTTATAACTAATCACAAATTATAAATTATATGCTGAAATTCTGGGTCCCCGTGTCTAGATTTTATAAAGTAACAATCTAAATTAATAAATTCTATAAACTAAAATAGAACTCAGACTTCCTACTAAAATAACTTTTAATCTTTGTAAAATCCACCCTTTAGTCAATAAAACTGCAGACTGAAACAATTGTAGGAGTGCAGCCTTGACTTTTTCTCCTCTTCATCTTATTAAGAAATTAACATCAAAGCTTTGCTGGGAACACTTAATTGTTTGCATTCCTTAACCAGCAACTACCATAGTAGTTTCCAGATTCACCTTTGGCCTTGACAGTCCTGGGAAGGCATAGTAGGCAAAATTACTAGACATATATATATTTAGAAAATCCACATAACTGTACATATGTGACTCGCACTATATGAAGCAAATCAGTCCTGCACATCAATCAAAATAGAATCCAATAGAATAAATCAACCCAATGAACTATGATATGTTGTGTATTCAAATAAGAAAAAGCCCTCTAATGGTATTCAAAGTATGAATTACATGTGTTTCATGGACTCAGAAAATTTGTGAAATCATATCTTATAATTTATATATATTCTTAAGGCTTGTTATTTAAAAGATAAATATAACATATGTTCTTTTAACCCTCCAAAATAGAGATCTGTTAAAGAAAAGGATAATGATTTAAAATCTATTTAAAGACATGCATACTTTTTGAGTACTATGTCCTATAGAATAAAAAGAGCAACTTAATTCAAATTCTTATTTTTTCTTTTCCCCATTTTAGTTTCCTAGCTGCTGAGACAAACGCTATTCAATGTGTTGGCTTAACAACAGGAATCTACTGGCTCATGGTTTCCTAGGCTACAAGGCTTGATTACTCCTGGAGTTGGTATTTTCTGGCTAGCTGACAATCTTTGGGATTCCTTGGCCTTTCCATCACATGGCAGTGCACATGGCAGCATCTTTACCTTTCTCTTCCAGCGTCTACTGACTTCTATCTTCTTCGTGTTGCCTGTGGCTTCTCCTTCCAATTTCTCCGGTCCAGTTTTCTTTGCTATGAAGGCTTCAGCCAGATTGGATTATGGCCTACTCTCGTTCAGTCTGGGCACATTTGAACTAATAATATCTTCAAAGGTCCTATTTACAAATGAGTTCACACCCACGGGACCAGGATTTGGGACCTGAATATGCCTTTTGTGAGGAGACACTATTCAAAGCCAACACCCCCACCAACAAATCTTGAAAACTGAAGTTTCTGAAATATTCACTTTACATTCCACTTTTTATTTGACCTTATATATCACACAACTTGAAATAGAAACAAAGACTGAGAAATTAGCTTGTTTATTCCACCTTAGTGTCAAACAAAAGTACAAATAATATTCAGCACACGTAATAGTTACCTTAGTGCTGCCAATCATGCTTGTTTTGAAACTCTTGGCTTTTCAAAACTGTCAATCATGACTGTTGTGTTATTGATGCCAGTGTAGAAATGTTTTAAAAGAAGCAATCCTCATTAGAACATTAATAAATAAATGAACTTTACTTGTAAAACTGGACTTGAGTTTTACAGAAATTTTTACATGAAAATCAAAATATAACAACGAAATGAAAAAATTTGGAGAATTTGACTCTATAATCAAAACAATAAGCATGGTTTAACCACAAAGATTTTATATTTTAGTATAAAGAGAAATGCTCCTTGACTAAGACTAACCAGAAGTATAATCATGAGTGGAATGAAAGAATCAAACAGATCTAAATCTGGGCATTTCAATTTTTTGTTTTTAAAGCAGGCAAAGACATCAATATAATACCTTCCCCTTCTCTACCTCCCCAATAAAACCCAACTCACTATCTACCTAGTCATTCATGTCTGAAGTCAAATATCATTCTAAACTTTTCCCCCTACCTCACAGCCACATTTTACTCAGTCACTAAGATCTGTCTATTCAACCTCGTACATTACTAATGAGAGTCTCTCCTTTCCCCAGCCTCAGACTTAATTCACATTTTCATCATTTCTTTCCAGTACCTTCCTCACTGGCCTCCCTAATTCTAGCTTCACCCCTCCAATATATGCCCTACACCACTGCCAGAATAATCTCACTAAAACACAAATCTGGCCCATGTTACCCATTATAATATTTTAGTGGCTCTTTACCACCTTCAGAATAAAGCCCCAATTCTTTAGTGTGGTATATTAAGTCTTCTGAAAATCAGACTTCTGCCCATCTCTCCAGTCTCATCACTCCTATTCTGAAGGCAAATAGTCACTTGAGTTCCCAGAAGAGCTACGGTCTCTCTTACTTAAAATTTTTGCAATTGCTGTTCCCTCACCTGGAAACACTTTCACTTCCTCCACTTGGTATCTCTTGGTACACATCATAAACAGCTCAATTCAATTGTTAGTTCCCAGGAAGCCTTCTCTGATACAAGGAGGCTAAGTCACTGATCCCCTCTTCTCCTTTCCTATAAAATACAGTAAATATTTATATAGCATTGTATTTACTGGTTTACTTCTCTCCGCCAACTGAATCATCAATCCCTGAAAACAGGGATTGTGTTTAAGCTGTCCATCTAGCATTAACCATGGAGATGGCACATAGTAGCTGCTCATTAAATGTTTGCTGAGTCAGTGAAAAATTGTATGTATTTAAAAATAAAATCAGTAAAACCAGCAGCTTATTTCTTAAGACTAATAAAATGTAATATGGGCACATTCCAAGTAACCAATCTAATCAATGCCATAAAGCAATTATTTGGGCTTAACGAAATTCTTAAGGAATTTATTCATTTATTTAAAGATTCAATGCAAGTACTGACACCATCTCAAATAGTACTTGGGATCCAATAATCTCATCTTATTTTTTGCTACGTCTCCTACTGGAGGTGTTAAAGTCTCAACCACTATAACTGCTCATGTCCAACACACTCATTATCTTGATTGGTTCAACAAACACCATTCTGAGATGTGACAATCCCTATCAAGGGCAGTCAACACAGGCAAAATCCCAACCTACTTACACTTAACTTATCAGGGAGTTAGTAATCTGGTGACATCAAGTATCCATAGAATACAATGAGAATAAAGCAGAAGGAGCTTAGGAGCTGTTGAAATACATATGAAAGTCCATGCACTAAAGTATCTGCACTTTACTTACAGAAGAGGCTGCTAGGCCCTTACACAAACACCAGTTGTTTGTATTTTAAGCACAACAAACTTGGACCATTTTTCCAGTCATCAGTGTATAAAGAAAATTAAGTGGTCTAAGAAAGTTGCAGAAAGCAGTCACAGGCACAACAGGAGAAAAGGAGAGATGATACCCAAAGGCAAAACATAAAAGTTCAAAAACTACAGAACTGGGGGATATGTGGGTAAAGAGCAAGTAACTCTATATGTTTGTATTATGATACTATCAAGAAATTAATATTAATAATTATGATCTTGGATCATCAAAAAAAACAAAAAAAAAACACAGAAAGGTTAAACCCTACAGTAGGTCTAACAAGGTTTAAAGGAAGTAGATGACATATTTTATAAAAAGAATCAAAGAATTAAAAACTAAAGATTACATATATAAAGAGTCAAGTTTCTACTATTTACAGAATAAACTTTTTAAAAAATATATCATTCCCAAATAACATGAGGCACACTAAATGTAAGCTATAATCATTGTTGGACACTAACCAGTTCCTGTGACTACAGGTCTCACTATAACCAGGGTACACATCCATTCCCAAACAAAGCCTGGACCTGCTGGTGATGAACTTACGGGTGGTGACAT
This sequence comes from Cabassous unicinctus, assembly GCA_029593785.1. Taxonomy (NCBI): domain Eukaryota; kingdom Metazoa; phylum Chordata; class Mammalia; order Cingulata; family Chlamyphoridae; genus Cabassous; species Cabassous unicinctus. The sequence continues at coordinate 21,778 of JAQZBX010029841.1, forward strand.
CATACAATAAGATGATATCATGGACACCATAACCAAGGATAGTATAACAGGTTATCACTCCTTAACAGGCCTCCATAGAGCTCCACTACCACACTGCCTTCTGCCTTCACAATCCCTGGTATGAAACTGCTTCATATGTGAGACTATTTAAGGAAGTCTTTATGATAATTTAGTAACTATTTGTTCTAGGATTTAGAGAACAACACAGTAGTGGGAAAAAAACATTCCTAGTCTTTGGATATACTCAGTCCTAGATTTGAATCTCTGCTTTGTTAATTGTCCACTGTGTGACTTTGCAGCATGTAATTTATACTCAAAAACTCATTTTCTTCATCTGGTAAATGGAATCAATATCATTATGTATTATTTTTTTCTTGTCAGAATTAAATGAGACAATATACATAAAAAGCCAATGCAGGTTTTCAGAAAGTAGCAATTATGATTATCAGATGGGAATATGTAAAAGGAACAATTTTAATCCACTCTAGGGCAAATTCTGTTAAACTGTATATTGTATTAATGATACAAGAAAAAAATGTCTTGACAAGCAGTTTCACCTCATGGTGAAATCTACTGGGGATTCATGGGTTGGTTAAAGGAAAGTGAGTACCTACTAGCTTCTAATGTTCCAAGAGGTGCCAGCACATCAGTCCATTAGTTTTATAGATGGAGAGAGTGTCGATTAATCTGTCAAATCAGTTAATTAAGTGATAATTGCCAAAGAAGTTAATGCCAGAGTTTTAAGCTGATTTGAAAGAAAAACAACATAATGGCTAAAACTTTTGAGATCAGTACTGCAAGAATTAGGTCTCAGCCTCCCACCAAAATCTCTGAATTCACTTATAGGATTTTTATTTTGCCATTTATTCTAAGTAGATCACAATACTACTGTTCAGGTTTAAATCCATAGCTTATTATTTTGAATGTTAATATTATTGCAATGTCTTTCTAAAATTAGATTTTCTTTATAAAATGGTTTTTTGAACTTGTATAAATATCCTCCCCCCTTATGCACACACACTTCAAATAAAACATTCCTAAAATTGTAACATATAAGAAAGATAACACAAAACTCCTCTGGAAGAAAGGTTTAACTCCCTCTCCCCCTGCAGGGCAGTCCCCAAAGAAATTCTGCAGAACTCTAGGGCTTATTAGGGTAGAGGCTGAAAACTGTTCATTTTAACTCTAATCAAAAACAAATAATCACCCTCATACCAAAGCCAGGTAGATACCACAAGAAAAGAAAATTACAGACTAATATCTCTTAAGAATATAGATGCAAAAGTCCTCAACAAAATACTAGCAAACCAAATCCAACAGCACATTAATTGAATTATTCACCATCAAGTGGGATATATGCCTGGTATGCAAGGGTGGTTCAACATAAGAAAATCAATTAATGTAATACACCACATTAGCAAAAGGAAGGAAAAAACACATGATCACCTCAAATGATGCGGAAGAGGCACATGACAAAATACAGCACCTCTTCTTGATATAAACACTTAGAAAAATAGGAGAAGAAGGAAACTTCCTCAACATGATAAAGGGCATATATGAAAAACACACCGCTAACATCATACTCAATGATGAAAGATGGAAAGATTTCCCCTTTAAGATCAGGAAGAAGACAAGGATGTCGACTGTCACCACTGTTATTCAACATTGTACTGGAAGTTTTAGCCATAGTAATTAGGAAAGAGAAAGAAACAAAAGGCATCCAAATTGGAAAGGAAGAAGTAAAACTTTCTCTATTTGCAGATGACATGATTTCATATACAAAAAATCCACAACAAAGTTCCTAGAGCTAATAAAATGAATTCAGTGAAGTGGTGGGATACAATATTAATATGTAAAAATCAGTAGTGTTTGTATATACAAGCAATGAACAATCAGAAGACAAAATCAAGAAAAAAATTCCATTTACCATAGCAACAAAAGGAATCAAATATCTAGGAATAAATTTAGCCAAGGATATAAAGGACTTGTAAATAGAACACTACAAAACACTTCTAAAAGAAATCAAAGAAGACAAGTAAATGGAAGGACATTCCGTGTTCATGGATTGGAAGACTAAATATTGGTAAAATGTCAATCCTATCTGAGGTGATTTATAGATTCAAAGCAATCCCAATCAAAATTCCAACAACCTTCTTTACAGAAACGGAGAAGCCAATCATCAAATTTATATGGAAGGGTAAGGGACACCAAGTAGCCAAAGCCATCTCGAAATAGAACAAAGTTGGAGAACTCACACTTCCAGATCTTAAAACTTATTACAAAGAAAGCCATAGTAACCAAAATAGCATGTTACTGGCCCAAGGACAGATATACAGCCGAATGGAATCAAACTGAGAGCTCAGAAAACAACCCTCACATTTCTGGCCAACTGATTTTTGACAAGGGGGCAAAGACCACTCAATTGGGAAAAACAGTGTCTTCAACAAATGGTGCTAACAAAATTGGATCTCCATATGCTAAAGAAAGAAGGACCCCTACCTGGCACCTTATACAAAAGTCAACTCAAAATGGAATAAAGACCTATACAAGCCAGAACTATCAAACTCCTAGTAGAAAATGTAGGGAAATATCTTCAGGAACCTTGTGTTAGGCAATGGTTTCTTAGACTTTACACCCAAAGCACAAGCAACAAAAGAAAAAATAGGTAAATGGGACTTCATCAAAATTAAAAACATTTGTGCCTCACAGGACTTTAACATGAAAGTAAAAGACAACCCACACAATGGGAGAAAATAATTGGAAACCACATATCCAATAAAGATATAATATCCAGAATATATAAAGAAATCCTTTAACTTAACAACAAAAAGATAAACAACCCAATTTAAAAAATGGGCAAAAGACTTGAACAGACATCTCTCCAAAGAAGATAGCCAAAGACCAGAAAGCACATGAAAAGCTGCTCAGCATCATTAGCCATCAGAGAAATGCAAATCAAAACCACAATGAGATAACATTTTGCACCCATTAGAATGGCTGCTATTAACAAACAAACAAACAAACAAACAAAAAACAGAAAATGACAAATGCTTGAGAGGATGCAGAGAAATAAGAACACTCATTCACTGATGGTGGGAATATAAAATGGTGCCACTGCTGTGGAAGACAGTTTGGCGATGTCTCAGAAAGGTAATTATAGGATTACCTTATGACCCAGCAATCCCTCTACTTCAGGGGTTCTTAACAAGGGGCCCACGAGCTTGAATTGAAATTCAGAAAAACATTATTCTTGTTGGGATATGTTTGTGCGGGTGTGATACATTTATTAAATAATACACAGTATAATGTGGTCATAGTAAGGGGTCCATGGTTTTCACCTGACTGGCAAAGGGGTCCATGGAACAAAAAGGTTAAGAACCCCTGCTCTACTAGGTGTATACCCAAAGGAATTGAAAGCAGGGACTCAAACAAATATTTGCACATCAATGTTCACAGCAACATTATTCACAATTGCCAAAAGAAGGAAGCAACCCAAGTGCCCATCAACCAATGAATGGACAAACAAAAGGAGGTATATACACACCATGGAATATTATTCAGGTATAAAAAGGAATGAAGTTCTGATACATGCAACAACATGGATGAACCTTGAAGAGATCATGTTAAGTAAAATAAGCCAGACACAAAAGAACAAATATTATATGATCTCACTGATACAAAACAATTAGAATAAGCAAACTCACAGAGTCAGAATCTAGAACATAGGTTACCAGGGGACAGGTGAGGAGGATAGGGATTGTGAGGATAAGGCTGAAATATATATGTACAGAGTTCATATTTGGAACAATGGAAATGTTTTGGTAGTGGATGGTCGTGATGGTAGCACAACATTGCAAATGTAATTAACAGCTATGAGATATATCAGATATATACCTGAATGTGGTTAAAAAGGGGAATGTTAGGTTGTATATATTGTAATAGAATAAAAATTTTTAAAAGGATACATGGAACTGCACCACACAGAGAACCTTAAGTTAAACCATGGACTATATTTATTAGCACAATTATAAAAATGTGCTTTCATCAATGGTAACAAATGTATCACACCAATGGAAGGTATAAATAATAGGGTGGTATATGGGAATGCTGTATTTTATGCATGATTGTTCTGTAAATCCACAATTTCTCTAATTTTAAAAAAAGAAAAAAGGATGAGGGAAAACCCAGTCACATAAAAAATGTATTCAAAAACAAAAACAAGAAACAAATAGTAAAATAAAAAAATGTCAGAGAACTTATTAAAGGGCTGTGGCTTAGCTAATTAGAATATTCAAATTAATATTTTAATTAATATTCAATTAGCCAAAATGACTTCTGATCCTTTTCAGTTGCTATAAGTCTGAAATGCCATCAAACTTATTTATTAAAAGCAATAATGAAAAAATTAAAACACTTTGTTAAACAAAGGTATTTCATTAAATTTGAATTATTTTCATTGCATTTAATTAGTCTTTAAATTGTCCTAAAGTAGAACAGAGTCAACCACATAACAGTCTGAATGAAGAGAAAAAGTGGTCCTCTAAAGTGATAAGAAAAAAGAAGGTCAGGTTGATGAATGATGAAGCGAATTATGAAAATACCTACACCTCATTTACTTAAATCAAAGCAAGAAGATCTGCCATTTTTGAGATTTAGACACCCAAGAATTTACTCACTTAGAGGCCTGACACCATGTGTTCAGCCCAGTAAGCAGTTCTATCTGGTCGTTTAATCTAAACTCAAAGATACAAAAAAGGGAAGCCCAGAAACCAGACTAGAATTTACTTCCCTTTTGGTGTCAACATCTTGCCTCTAATGATAAAGGCAATGGCGAACCATTTGAATAAAATATGTTCCCACCAACACGATTTTGTTTTGGATACAGGTAAAAAGGTAAAGTATATGTTTTAAAAATGCGAAAAGTATATAATACTTTTCAAACGTAAGCGGTAGGTATCTGTAAGAGACCTAGAGAAGGGTTCTGGAAAGAACCTAAGCACTACCTGTAGAAATCAATGTATTTAATAAATATTCTGTGAAGAGTACATACTTTCATTTCATAATAAATTAAAAACTGATGACGAATTTGCTAAGTTAAAAAGTTTCTCTCCCTATATCTCCAACACATGTAGATATAGATATAGAGCTATAGTTATTATCTACTCAGTCATAAGGGTACTAATGTATAGGCAATGAGGGAAAAGAAGTAATCAAACTATTCAGGTTAAATCTTGGCTGAAATGAGCTACTCCTTTTAGCACATGGTGAGAAATAACACTACCAGTCGGAGAACTAGGGAGGCAGAGCTTAAGTCTTGAATATTGCTT
>JAQZBX010029842.1:0-27102 GCA_029593785.1 Cabassous unicinctus
AAGTGTGAACCATATGTATGCAAGTAAAAAATCATTTAAAAGGTCAAGGGAATTCCACATAAAATGAAAATGTTGTAAATCTATTCAACTATATAAAAATGTATAATTTGCACTGACAAGTGGGCTGAGGGCAAAGGTGCTGAAAAAGTAATATTGGCTATAGGTGGAGCCTGTAAAATGAAGTCAAAAGTAAATGTGAATAAGTATAATATTCGAGTAAAGTAGCATTCTATCATGTATGGATTAACAATTATAATAATTCTATACATGTACACTGGAATCAAGTAATTCATCAACAGATGGGAGATGAGGGAATATATTTCTCACTGTGAAGTGGGTGCTTACAGATAAGCAAGGGGAGGAGGTTGGAATGTTCTATGTGATAATGGTTTAGAGTTAGACACAAGAATATGAACTCATGTGTAGGTGAATATAAATGCAGAGGGTTTTATGCAGACTTATTTCTAGACATTCACATGTAAAAGTTTAGTTTTCATACATGTATTTCCTTATACTCTCTGCAGAGAGGGCCTAGAGTCCTCAGTATCAAGGATCACAAATAGTGCCAAGACCTTAGAATTTAACACCATTCTCCATAAGTGCCTTCTTGGAGAAATTGCTAACTCTGAGACAGAAATAAGCAGGAAGCACTTGGCACATATTGTAGTAGCAAAGAGTAAATAGGTACTAAAATAAACCCCTCAATGATAGGGTCATAGTAAAGAGACACAGAGTGAAGTTGAAAGAGCTCCCATGGCCAAAAGTGGAACAAATTGAACAAGTAAAGTAGTATTGCATCACAACTCAAAGTATGAAAGAAATGCCATGAATCCATCCTAAAATTTTTTTTGTTGTTGATTAAGTAAACAAGAAGAGACAAATCTCTCATGCAGAAGAATTCAATGATTTATATGGCTATTGCTCTCTCAAACCCATGCAGCATAAATCACACTCCTGAATACCTCTTGATGACTCTTTCCAAAGGTGATCTGAGGGAAGACATAGAAATGAGGAACTTCATTCTGAGGGACTTCAAAACATTGTTGATCAAGATAAATGTCAACAATGATAAGTCACATTGATTGGATGCACCCTGGATATGATGTGATGAAATGACACTTTATCTCTGGTGTCTTCCTCCAAAAACCCATAAGTCCAGTCTAATCATGAGAAGAACATGAGAAAATTCTAACTAAGGGCTACTTTACAATATACCTGATCTCCATTCCTCAAAACTATCCAGGTTATCAAAACAAGAACAGTCTGAGAAGCAGTCACCGTCACAAAGACCCTAAGAATTTATTACAAATAAATGTAAGGTGTTGTTTTGAATGACAGTTGTTAAGAGCAAGGGAAAGGGGATGAGAAAAGAATTGAAAATTCTTGCAATTTTTCTGTAAATCTAACTCTGTTCTAATATAATGTTTATTAAGAATTAAAATTATTATTGAAATGCAAAATCCTAAGAATGTTGAACTCTGAAATTCAATCCAGACACAATTGCATGGCTTATAGAATACTATCACATTGCTGTAAGCCTCACATTCTTTATCTCTTAAATCAGATTAATGAAACTGATTTTATAGAGTATTTGAAAGAATTAAATAATGACTCTAAAATGTCTAACATTGTGCTTATTATTAATAGCCAATATTTTATACATTATGATTCAACCATACACAGATTCATTCCCCACACATTCCCCACATCCATTGTGCTATTTCCAAACTTCATCATGAACAGCAATACTCACATTGACACAGAGTGAGTTTTCCTCAGGGCAAGACTTTCCATGAGCATCCTCTTCTATAAATCAGCACTGACTCTGCAATAACTCCAAACATAAATACCCCTCTTGAGGGCAAAGCACAAGGATCTTTCATATATAGCTGCTGCCTTCCTGGCCTGGCTCATGCTCCCCTTTCAAAAGTCTGCCCCTCATTTTTCATCAGATGTGAAAAACTATTTTTAAAAGCTCAGGACATTTGTTTCCTGTCTACTCTTCTTGGTATGCTTCTACCCTCTCTCCTCCTGAAATTACTCCAATTCCTCCTTCAAGGCTCAGTACAATTTAAAGCTACCTTGTGAAGCCTTCACTAACCTCCACAGAATGAGTCCATTCTTTCAATCCACTTCAACCAAATGTCAGATGTCTCAGGATATAGGATATACTCATTTTTATGTCTATAACCCCATTTGAAAGTATCTCCTTAATAGAGAAGCAAAGTCTTACTCATTTCTTTATTCCCAAAATAATATTTAGAACTCATCATGAAGTAATTGAGGGCTAAACATTTGTTGAATGAAGAAGAGAAAAAATGAATGAATGTGGTTAAACTGATACTTTCAACAATTGAAGAGAAAGAGAGAGTGAAACAAGGAAAATTACTGCTGAGAGAGGGAAGACCCAAGAGTGAGAGGCCAGAGGAGAAAGACTGGAAAGAGAATATATTTTAATGTATCTGCTATCTATTTTGCCTCAGGCTTTTTAGGAAGGCAGGACTTGATATTTTAAGCTTTCTGTATGGTCATAACCTGTTGATGCCCTTAAAATTACTGCTAATAAAAGGAATCCATGGAGCCAAAAGTATTTCCCCAGCACCTGTGAAGATTCTGTAACTTACCCTGAAATTATCAAGACAGGTTCCATGTTGATCAATGTAGATTTTTCCTTGGATCATGGGTGAAGTTGGAAGTTCTGCTCTTAGGAAGAAAAGGGAGATTGAATAACTCATGAGGGCTCTAGAAAACAAAATTGTGTTTTCTCTTCAACAGAGATTAGAAAAGAAGACTTGATATAGTGAAGGGGAAGCATTTATAGTTTCTGAGCCATTAGAGTTTCCAATCTCATAAGCTGCATTAATGAAGTATTCCCTTGTCTCAATACTCCCTGAGATATTTACTTCTCTGGAGGTAAGAAAGGAATGCACAATGCCAACTTGTGGCAGCTTTCTCCCTTGAAAAAGCTTTGGAGCTCCTTTTTCTTCTCTTATCCCTCCAGACACTTACATCCCAGGAGGGGTTTGCCTCTATTTTGGTGATTTGCCTAGTATATCCAGGTTTCCCATAATGATTTCCCTGTTGACAATTCTGGAGAAAGATTCTGGATACACTAAAATATGTTATGTCACCATTCTATCTCCTTTGGAGTGGCTCTCATAAATCGAGCCACCCTCTCTCAAGAGGATTTCCTTTTGTCTCACTGCTTCTCCTTTCTCCTTTATAGTTAGCCGTATTGGTTCATCTCACACAGCCATTTGTTTTCTGTTTCTTTCAGCAATTATTTATTAAGCAATATTTTATGGTAAACACTAAACTACTTTCTGAGTATGGTAAGGAGAATAAGGTAATGTGTTCCCTCTCAAGGACTTTCCAGTCTAAACAAGCAAAGAGAAAAGATGTAAACAAATATAACACCCTAAGGGGATACTGCAGTTCTGGTGAATTTTAATTCATTATGAATGATGATTGGATTTTCTATTTCTTCCCTTAGCCTCTTGGGACTTTGATAGGAATTGCAATGAAAGCATAGATTACTTTGGGTAGCACTGGCATATTTTTTAAACAGTTTTATTCACCCACCATACATATCTTCCATATTGTACAGTCCATGGCCGTCAGTTTCATCACAGAGTTTTGCATTCATCAGCACAATGAATTATAGAATATTTTTATGGCTGAAAAAAGAAAAATACCCTTATTAATGATATTTACTCTTTTTGTGATATCTTTCTTACAATTGATGAAAACATTACAATATTATAGTTACTCATACTGAGATTTTTAAATTTTTATTTTTAAAGAGCAGTATAAATCCCAACAGACCTACTCCAAGACATATACTTGTTAAACTGTTATATGCTCAGGAAAAGATGGGAAAGAACTGAAGACAGTGAGAAAAAAAAAAAATATCCATCACACAAAAGGGAATTTCAATAAGATTCAGTGTGGGTTTCTCATCTGAAAACATCAACACAATAAGACAGTGGTAAGAGATAGTTAACGTACTAAAAAAAATAAATTTCCAGCCAAAATTCTCTATCCAGCAAAGCAGGCATTCAAAAATGTTAAGAGAGTTCAAAATATTCAAAGATAAACAGAAATTAAGAGAGTATGCCAATTAGAAACACACAATTCAACAAATACTAATAGGAGTTCTGCAAATTGAAAAGGAAAAATAGTAATGAGAGAGTTGGAGGAGAGTACAAGGACAACTAAAAAGAAAGAAGAGAAATAAAAACAACATATGACACACATAAACTCAAGGAAAATGTGGCTTCTTGAAGTAATTCCTTAAGAGAAATAAAATTGAATGTTAATAGATTAAACTCAGCAATCAAGAGACACAGATGGGCAGAACGGGATAAGGAAATAGGAACCATTTACAGGCTGTCTAGAAGAAACCTTAGACCCAAGGATTCAAGGAGGCTGAAAGTGAATGGCTGGAAAACAATATTACAAACAAACAGTAACCAAAAAAATAGACGGAGTAGCTATACTAATATAGGGCAAAATAGACTCCAAATGCTAAACTATTGCAAGAGACAAAGAGAGACACTATAATATTAGTAAAATGGGTAATTGTTCAAGAAGAAAGAACAATCAAACATTTATGCACCTAACTGGTGAACCTCAAAAATATGAGGCAAATACGAGTAAAAAAGTAGAGAAAGAGATGCCTCTACACTCATAGTGGAGGACTTTAATACACCATTATCACCATTAGACAAAACATCTCAAAAGAGAATCAAAAAAGAAAAAGACTTTGAATAATACATTAAAGGATCTGTACAAACAGACATATACAGAACACTACACACAAATACAGGAAGATATACATTCTCCTTGAGTGCACATGTGTCATCTCCAAATATACCATATGGGAGGCCACAGAAAAATTCTCAAAAAACTAAGAAACATTGAAATTATACAAAGTAATTACTTTGACCACAATGCAATGAAGTTGGAAATCAGTAAAGGCCAGAAAACCAGATTAGGAACAAACATAGGGAAGTTAAACTACACACACTTAGACAATCACTGGGCCGTGGAGGAAATTTCAAAAACATCAGTAACTACCTTGAAACGATTGAAAATGGCTACACAACATATCAAAACCTATGGGATACAGCAAACTGCACTGAGAGTGAAATTCATAGCCATAAATGTATATATCAAAAAAGAAGAAAGAGCTAAAATTGAAGACCTAACAACACACTTGGAGGAATTAGAAAAATAACTACAAACCAAACCCAAAGGAAGAAGTGAGAAGGAAATAACAAAGATTCAAGCAGAACTAAATAAAATAGAAAATAAGAAAGCACTAGAATAAATGAAACTAAAAGCTGGTTCCTCGAGAAGATCAATAAAATTGACAAACCCTTAACAAGACTAACAATGAAAACAGAAAGAAGTTGTAAATACATAAAATAAGAATCGAGGAAGGGAATATCACAACTGATGACACTGCAATAAAGAGTATCATAAGATGATACTTTTAAAAATTTTATGCCAACAAGAAGGATAATTTAGAGAAAATGGACATATTTGCAGAAAACACAAGCAGCTTATATTAACGAAAGAAGAAATTGATGAACGCAACTAACCAATCACTGGTAAAGAGATCGAATCAGTCAGCAAAAACCTCGTAGCTAAGAAGAGCCCAGGAACAAATGGCTTCACAGGTGAATTCTACCAAACATTCCAGAAAGAACTATCACCAATCCTGCTTAAAGTCTTCCAAAATATAAAAGTAGAACTAATGTTGCCAAACTCATTCTATGATGCCAACATTACCCTAATACGAAAGCCAAACAAAAACTCCACAAGAAAGGAAAATTATAGACCAATCTCTCTAATGAACCTAGATGCTAAAATCCTCAAAAAATACTTACCAATCGTATTCAACAACACATCAAATAAATTATACACCACGACCAAGTGGGTTTCATCCCAGGTATGCAAGGATTGTTCAATATAAAATAATCAATCAATGTAATACACCACCGAAAGTGATGAAAAGAAAAAATCACATGATCATCTCTATAGACCCAGAAAAAGCATTTGGCAAAATGCAACACTTTTCCCTGATAAAAACACTGACAATTATAGGAATACAAGGAAACTTACTGAACATGATAAAAGGTATTTATGAAAAACCCACAGCAAACATAATATACAATGGTGAAATCCTAGAAGCTTTTCCTCTAAGATGCAGAACAAGGCAAGGATGCCCACTATCATCACTCCTATTTGATGTTGTGTTAGAAGTACTTGTTCAAGCATCGAGGCAAGAAAAAGATATAAAAGCCCTCAAAATTGGAAAGGAAGAAGTGAAAATTTCACTACTTGCAGACCACATGATACTTACATAGCTCTGAGAAATCTACAACAAAGATTCTAGAATTTATAAATGAGTTCTGCAAAGTTGCAGATTATAAGATCAACACGCAAAAATCAGTAGTATATCTATACACCAATAATGAGCAAGCTGAGGAATAAATCAAGAAAAAAATACTACTTAAAATAATAATTAAAATAATCAAATACCTAGGAATGCATTTAACTAAAGATGTAAATGACGTATACAAAGAAAACAACACAATACTGTTAAAGGAAATAAAAAAGGACTTAAATAAATGGAAGAATATGCCCTGTTCATGGATAGGAAGTCTAAGCACCATAAAGGTGTCTATCCTACCCAAACTAATCTACAGATGTAATGAAATCCTAATAAAAATCAACAGAGGATTTTTAACTGAATTGGAAAAATAACTATGAAATTTATTTGGAAGGGCATGAGGCCTTCAATCGCCAAAGAGATAATGAAAAGAAAAATGAAACCAGAGGAATCACACTATAACTTTAAATCACACTATAAAGCTACTGTGGTTAAAACTGCATGGTATTGCCACAAGGTTAGACATACTGACCAATGGAACAGTATTGAGAGTTCTGATATAGATTTTGTCATATACAATCATTTGATATTCTACAAGGCCACCAAGCCCTCTTAATGGGAAAAGAATGGCCTTTTCAACAAATGGTGCTTGGAGAACTGGACATCCATATCCAAAAGAATGAGAGAGGAACACTACCTCATATTTTATACAAAAATCAACTCAGGATGGATCAAAGATCTAAATTTTAGAGCCAAGATGATAAAGAACTTGGAAGATATTGTAGGGAAGAATCTATAAGAACTTGTGATAAGAAATGACTTCGTGAACTTCACAACAAAAGCACGAGTATTGAAAGAAAAAATAGATGAATTAGACCTCTTCAAAATAAAACCATTTGCACCTCAAATGAGTTTGTCAAGAAAGTGAAAAAACAGCCTATAAATGTGAGAAATTATTTTGTAATCATATGTCCAATAAGAGCCTGATATCCAGCATGTATAAAGAAATCGTATATCTAAAAATAATAAATAGAACACCAACAACCCATTTGAAAAATAGGCAAGTGATTTGAATAAGGTTCTACTTTGGAGTTTGTATCCGTGAATTTGACAGAGTTGTACTCACATATGACTTGTCTATAGATGCTCCTTCTGTTGTTTTTATTTGAACCTATAGTTGGACCTGAAGTTGGTACATGTACCTAAAAGAGACTTGATTCTTTGGGTTCTTCGTTTGCCAGCTGGGCCCTGAGCCTCAGCAGAGTTCCAACACTTATTTACTGCTGGTGGAAATGTAGTATGGTCCAGACATTTTGGATGATAGTTTGACATTTTGTCAAAAATCTAACTATAGATCTGCCATATGATCCAGCAATTCCACTGCTGGGTATATACTCAGAAAATTGAAAACAAGGACATGAAAAGATATATGCACACCAATGTTCATAGTGGCTTTATTTGCTATGGCCAAAAGTTTGAATCAACCCAAATGCCCATCAACAGATGATTGGATAAACAAAATGTGGTATACATAGATACAATGGAATATTACTCAGCTGTTCATAGGAATACAGCACTAACACACAGGATAACACTGATGAATCTTGAGGGCCTTACGTTGACTAAAGTAAGCCATGCATTGAGGAACAAATATTACATGACCTCTTTGATACGAATTCAGCACATTGAGCAGACTCAGAGAACTACAGTCTGGAAGGTTGGTTTACAAGAGATAGAAACGGAGAAGATTGTGAGTCAACGTCCATAAAGGTGAAATCTATGATAAGGTGGAAGTTAGTATTTGCACAGTGAAGGGCATGACAGGGGTGTAGTGATACTGTTGGGTTTGGTGGTTTAAGCTTGAAAGAGGGATAGGTGGGGAAGATGTTTTGAATTGTCCATGGAAGTGAGGAGAGGGTTGGAGGAGGGAACAGGTGAACACTGGGCATTGGTGGGTAAGTGGTTGAAACTACAATTTTGAGAAAGCTCTTTTGGCAATATGACAAGAAAGGATTACTTATTTAGGATGTTGGGTGGGGTGGGCATTTGAGACAGGGAGCAACTACGGCAGTCTACTAGAGAAAGTGTGAGTGAGCGTTTTACCATAGTTTGTTGTATCAGTGAGTGGAGTCACACATAATGATTAGGAAGGAGTTGGACTCCCCTCCTGGGGAGGCCCAATATGTTCTCAAACAGAGGGGAGGATGTCTCTTGAGAGCATGGATAGTTCCTAATAGGGGAGGACAGACTAAGGTGTCAAGCTCTCAGCATTGTTGCAAGTATCTATGAAATCTTGTTCTTCAAGGAGTGAAGCCTGGAGGTTGCCATGGGTCTCAAAAGAAGGAGGAGGGAAGAATAGAAAAGATGGAAGAAGGAGAATTTAGGGGGAAATGGAAGTGTTCTGCATGATCTTGCAATGATGGAAACAGGCCATGTTAAATTTCATAAAAAATTTATAAATGTGTAAAGATACAAAATGTAAACCACAATGCAAATCATTGACGATGGTTAGTAGCTATGTTTCAATATCTGTACATCAGGTGTAACAAATGTACCCTCCAAACATAAAATCATTATTAATACAGGAAGAAGGAAAAGGGGGAGGATGTTGGGTATATGGGAGTCCCCTATATTCTGTATGTGACTTTACTGAGACCTAAAACTTCTTTGAAGAAAAAATGCAAAAAAGTTAAACCCTGGGGAAGAAATGGAAGAAAAACCCACTGTACACACAGGACAATGAACATGATGGTGATGAAAGGCAAAAATTTTTTTAAAAATTTTATTTGTATTTTTTAAAGAGTTTTCAATATTTTTTAAATATCCCTATTTCTTTTTTTACTTTATTTACATTTCAGTTTTTCTAAATTATTATTTACTTTATTTATTATATTGAGACCTATCATTACTATTTCATTTTCCTATTAATTGTACATGGCAATATTCTTGGCTTCATTTTTGAAAAGGTTTTGGATCACAGAGGGGTTTCAAATGTGTCAGTGGAGGAGCGTTGGTGTGGGGTATCAGTGATAAGGGATACTAGGAGGAAGTTTACATGCGCATATATATTAGGTATATGAATGAGTTCAAATGTTCAAAGGGCATTGCCACAGTGGGTAGAGATTCACACAACCAAAGGAATATTGAATTCCCATCCTGGGGAGTTCTGCCACATTCTGTAATGGAAAAGCAACAATCCTCCAAGCACATGTGCAATGACTAGTGAAGAAAGATGGTCCATTGATGGACTCTTGATATTGGCTACTATCCTTATGATGCTTTGCTCCTGAAGCTGCAACTTAGCCTAGTGTTGTGGGGTGCCTCAGATTTACCTACTGGGAGCCACCTTGTTGCTGAAATGTGGCCTCTTTCTAGCTGAACTCAGCATGTAAATGCATTACCTTCCCCCCAGCATGAGACATGATTCCCAGGGATTTGCCTCCCTGACACTGAGGGATTACCAGCAAGCACTGGCTGGTGATGCACCAGGAAAAGGACCTTGAATAAAAGGGGGAATATTAAACAAAAATAATTATATGTTGCTAAGTGATGTCAAAGTGAGTAGGGAGATCATCAGAGAGATAACAGCAGGATCACTTATACTGCCAAAGTAGATACTACTCCAAATAGTAGGACTTCTGAGGGCTCTGAAGTCAGCCAGGTCCTAGGGTCATGGCACATAGCTCCAGAGTTTGGTGCCTTGTCAGTGGGCCAGACTGTGGAGTTTGTGCTCCCGAGTGTGACAGAATTAGACTCAGATGTGACTTCTCTACACATGCCTGTTCTGTCCTTTTTGTTTGAACCTATTGTTGGTGCTGGAGTTGGTAGGTGTACATCCAAGAGACTTGAACCTCTGCGCTGCCAATATGCCAGCTGGGACCTGAGCCTCAGTGGGGTTGCAACATCTACTGTCCAGTTCATTGGACTCACCCAAGATAACTAAAGAAGAAGTGAGGATGGACAGCCACCACACCAGGGAACTGAGAGAGTCTACAAAAGCAAGCATGAGAGTCTCATCCATAAGACATATGGGGTCAAAGTCCCCTCTCAATTAGAGACAGAGTGGGCATCACCATCCTAGAATTCTCAGGATTGGGGAATAAAATATGGACTAGAGTGGATTTACTGGCATTCTGTAAAGACTTATTGTGATCTAGCAATGGAAGAAATTATGTCATGGATTTGGAGACAGTAGCTTCTGGAGGTGCTGAATTTGGGGAGAGAAAGTGAGGTATAATATGGGGGCATTTCCAGGACTTGAAATTGTTTTGAATGACATTGTGGTGACAGACTCAGGCCATTCTATATCCTGCCATTACCTAAAGAATTGAATGGGAGAGAGTGTTAATTACAAGGTAAACTATAATCCATGATTAGTGGCAATGCTCCAAATATGTTCATCAATTGCAATGAATGTACCACAATAATGAAAGAAGTTGTTAATGTGGGGAAAATGCGGAAGTGTGTGGAGTGGGGCATACGGGACTCCCTTATATTTTTTTATGTAACATTATATGTAATTTAAATATCTTTTAAACATAAATAAAAATATATTTTAAAAAGCTTTAGATTACATAAATCTTACATAAAAACCTGGGGAGTATCTTATGCTCCACCCTCTCCCCATCCTACACTATCCCACTTAAAATCATCCTTCATTATTATGGTACATTTGTTAAAATGGATGAACACATATTGAAATATTGCTATTAAACATGGGCTATAGTTACATGAAAATTTACTCTCTGTCCCACACAATTTTGCAGGTTTTGACAAAATATATAATGGCCTGTATCTCTCATTGCAATGTCATGTAAGACAGACCCAATGTCCCAAAAATGCTCCCATGTTACACCTAATTTCCCCTCTCCCTCCCCTTAGAACCTCTAATGGCCTTTACCTTTATGCCAATGATAAAAATTCTTCCATTGCTAGAATAATACCAAGTCTATAATATAACTGTAAGAATATATTTGACCATTGCTCATTTCCCAATCTTGAAGATTTTTGGATAGTGATGCCCACTCTATTTCAAATTGAGAGGGGTCATAGGTCCCATGGTACCGGTAGATGTAGCTGCCTTACTTGCAGATGCAGACACTCATTGTTCCTTGGGATGGGCATTGTCCATCATCATCTCCTTGTTAGTTGCCTTGGGTGAGCCCAGTGAACCAGAGAGCAGGTATTGCAACTCTGCTGAGATTCAAGGCTCAGCTGGCACATAGATGGACAAAAGATTTAAGTATCTGGGACGTGTATTTATCAAATATAGTGCTAATTATGGGTTCAAATAAAAGGGGCTGAAGAGCCATGTGCAGGGAAACTATAAATGTGTCTCATTCTGTTACACTGAGGAGGATAAATTCCAAAGTAAGGTCCTCTGAAAGGGTGCTGAATTCCTGAGCTGTCTGTCCTGTTTATAGTGTCTTGATGTTTAGAGCCCAATAATAGGTGCAGAATTCCTGAGATTGTCTGAACTGCTAATAGTGTCTGGGTGTATAGAGCCCTCAGGAAACCCGCGGATTGAGACACTGATTGCTATGGCAGTCAAAGAGGCTCTGCTGAGATATGCCTGTGGAGACAGTAGCTGCTGGAGTTTCTGAGGGGATGGAGAAGGAAAACAACTGTAATATGTAATTTTCAGGACTTGGAAATTGTCCTGAATGATGTTGCAATGACAGATACTGGCCATTATATATCTTTTCATAACATACAAATTGTGAGGGAGAGAGTGTAAGCCACAATGGAAACTGTAATCCATGCTTAGTGGCAATGTTCCAAAATGTGTTCATCAATTGTAACAAATGTTCCACACTAAGAAATGATTTTGTTAATTTGAGAAAGTGTGGGAGGGATTGTCAGTGAGGCATATGGGAATCCCCTATATTTTTTTTATGTAATATAATTATCTTCTCAGAAAAAAATACAAAAGAACAGTTAAAAAGTCTAGTATAGGCACAAGAATAGTCCACATATTTAGGCATAGAGCCCCAATGGGAACAGGAGACCTAGGATTATGAATAAAGATTTTTACAGGTATTTTTATATTTAAAAAGTTGAAATGTCTGCCAAATATAATGGGGTATACTGGGTGGGAGATGCTCATAATGTGGGAAACTCTCTGTAAGAGTTTCACAATTTTTCTGTAGAGTAATACTGTTCAAAAATAAACATTATTAAAAATTAAAAATAATAGTGAAATGTAAATACTTTAGAAAGAGTGAACTCTGAGCTTGACTCCAGATTCTACTACATGCCTTGTATAAGTGATATCATTAATCTGAGTCACATTATTCAACGATTAACTCAGAATATAGATACCAATTTCATAGAAATATAAAAGATTAGATGAAATACTGAATATAAAATGTCCAGCAATGTGTCTAATTTTATTCAGCGAATTTTTAGATAAATTATGTTTTAATCCCTCACAGATTATTCCTGAACTCTCTATTCCTACTTCTTTTTTAACATTTTAAATTGAAATTTATCTTTCATATGTGAATAAACATAAACAGTAAATATATAATAAAAGTTGTGAGCTTATAAAAGAGACATGTATATCATCATACAAGTCTCCCATACTTCACCCCGCAACCAATATGTTGCATTGTTGTGAAACAGTTGTTGCAAACTATGAAAGAACAGAGCATTGCCAAACATTACTACTAACTATAGCCTGTATCTTATACTTGGTGTATTTTTCTCCCAACCCACCCAATTATTAACACCCTGTACTAGTATTAGGTATTTGTTAGAGTTCATGAAAGAATGTTCTCCTATTTATTCTGTTAATCACCGTCTATCCTCTATCACTGGATTCCCTGTGTTATGCAGCCCCTGCTTTGTACAAACCATCAAATGCATACACTCAGTGGCTGTCAGTTTCATCACAGAGTTGTGATGTCATCACCTCAGTCAATTTTAGAATATTTTCATGACTCCAAAAGGAAAAATCCAATACCCTCTTATACTCCCCTATTTATGTCCCTGAGAATTGATATATTATCTTTTTGCCACTGATGCAAAAATATTGCAATGTTACTTGTAACTATTGTCTAAAAGTTACATTAGTTGTAACTTTCCCTTATATCACCATATTCTTAGCACTTTGTAAAAGGTCATTTTTATATTTATACTAGTAACCACATCTACTGTGCATATTCCACATCTATTCATCTCTCCATGGCTTTGACAAAATTGTCCCAAATGACCTTTCCATTGGTCTATCCTGATCATAGACATCACCTGCTATTAAACCCTCACTGAATCTCCACTACCTTCAGAATTAATATCAATCCTGTAGCTTAAATGTTAAGTTCTCTATTATCTGGTGGCTGGCTACACTGATGTATCACTTTTCATCCCCTGACCAACATTGTTGGTCATATATTAAAAACTTTTTGTGATTTTCTAAAAACAGCTTATGTTTAACTGATTTCCAAATAAACTCCTCTGCTTCCTCTTGCCCAGTCTGCATGCAAAATGACTCAAAATCCTCTTTTAAGATTCAATATAATGACACGAATAACTGGGAAGCCTTCACCAACCTCTCCAGGAAGAGTTATCATCTTTATGAACCACACACCAGGATTTCTGTGCCACCTATAGATAGTGCATTTATTTATGTCCATATCTCTTGCCCTGTTAAACTGTGAGCCCCTTGATAGAAAGAAAAATCTTATCATCTGTTCATCCACAGAACATAATTTATTAGTATAATTTTTTAATTGTTGAATAATTGTTTGTTGAATAACTGAAAGGACAAAAGGTATAATGAGATTCAACATTTATTGCCATGACTGTGAGCCAACACCAGATGAGAGAGAGTCAGGAAAATGAATAAAGTTTAGTGTACCCAGACTCTACCTCCAGAATCAGGGGCTTCCAGTTCGGAGAAGTTTATATCATTAAAATTTCCTTAACTTTCTTTCCATGTTGATGCTCCTAAACCTGCCACCATTAAAAGAGGTCCCTCAAACCATACCACGTCACCCAGAACTTGAGAACTTTCTGTGATTCATGCATTTATTATCAAGGGAGCATCCCAATTTCAGTCATCCAGTTTCTTCCTTGGGTAATGAATGAAGTTGGAAGCTCTTCACTCAGGAAGATCAAGGAGATGGAGGTGGTCATGAGTCCTTGAGAAGACACAATTTTGTTTCCCCTTCACTGAGAATATTAATGCAGAGTTGAGGTGGTGTAGAAGAAGGATTTACAGTTTCTGTGAGTTTAGGGCATGAATTCCCATGAGCCACATTAATAAAATATTCTTTGGTCTCTCAAAACCACCCCCTCAGTTTTCTGGAACTAGGAGAGAAAAACAGAATGCAAATATGTGACAAATTTGACTCATAGCAGAATGTTTTGGAGATCCATATACATGTCTTATTGCACTGGACTGCTTCCTCCTAGGAGGAGGTCAACTCTCTTTAGTTTTTGTCTCCAGATTTGGTTACTCCATAATAATTTCTCTGGCCATATCTAGGGTGCGTTTCCTTCTCCAAAGAGTTAAAGAAGATAGATGGTTATAATTTGCTGAGGTACAAATATTTTATGCCAATACTCATTGGCACAAAAAAAAACAAACCCTCATCACCTCACAACTGTGTTTTTATCAGGATTTAATTCCAAATAAATTGGCTGTTTTACATTAATACAGGAAAAGTTATCGATGTAAAGAGGACATAGGGTGAGTGGATTGAAGATGGACTCAAAAGTATGGTCTCTGGTTGTGTCTACACATCCAGAGGTATCAGGGGTACATTAATAGCTCATCACATTTTTAGCTTTCAGTTTTGAAGAAACAGGTTCTATTATAAGACAGGTTCACACATAGTACTCTAAGTTTATTTCATATTATCACATGCCATTTAACATAATATTGATATATTTAAACTATTATATTAATAGCTATGATAGTGACTTGATAATCCAAACTCGTGATTGAGGTGACTAATAAAGTATTTACAACAAAGGATATATGCCCATTTGTTGAGTTCTGCATCAAGAATGAGAAGTACAGAGGCCTGTGTATGCATATTACAGAGACAACCAATCTAGTTGGCTATATTGGGAGAAGAGAGGTTAAACCTTTCTGAGAAGAATGCATCTAAGGCATGATTCAAAGGATGGATAGATGATTGCCAGATGAACATACTATGGAAAGTTGTGCAAATTGGGCAGAATCCTCACTCCTGGAATGATTTCTTGTCCCTTCACCAGTAAGGCAACATTGAAACTTTCCAACATAGAATGTTGTATTTCAAATTTCCCTTACAACAAAAATGAAAGAAACAAATTTCATGGACAGAATGAACTGGGGTGATTGGTCCCAAGAATTCAAAACCATTCATTCATTCCTTTTGTTTGATTTTCTAAAATAATAATAATCAATAAGGAATATTAAAAGACATTTTTTTAAAGGTACCAGGGCCAGAGACTGAACACAGGACCTCGTATGTGGGCAGTAGACACTCAACAACTTGAGCTACATCCACTCTCCCTGAGAACTTTTAATAAAGTGAGAATTGTCACAGAGATGAATGGGAAAATCAATGCATGCTGTGTTTAATATTCATATTAGGCTTTCTATAAGCTCTAAATTGCCATGGCCATGAATAAATGACAACAGAATTTTTATTACTCTGTACCCAGCAGAGTGTCTGGCACATTTCAGGTGAGTAATACTTGATTGTTAAATGATCTAGTAGATGAAGGATCTGATTGTTACTCAATTCCTTAGGAATATAGTTTTCTATGGCGCACAGGCCAAGATGTAGGTGTCCTTTGTTGGAGAGAACAGATCATTTTTGGGTAAGGGTATCACATTGAAAGTGGTTTGCCTTGACTGTGGTCTGGATCCAGAGAGTTTTTTGAAATCTTTACAGCTGAAATCCAGAATTCATTTTAAACCCATAGTGAAGTAGCATCAATGTAAGGCACAAGTATCTGGCAAATATGTGGGCTGAGGAGCACATGGGTGGAGACTACCACAGAGCTTGGTTTCAGTATGCCTTAAAGTCCCAACCCTGTAAATGTTTTTCATCTTGTGCTTCTATTATTTTCTGAATTGTACTTGTTCATTTTTTCGCATTATTTTATACTTTAATAAATATATGGCCCTTGTGCACTGCTGGTAGGAAGGTGAAATGAAGCAGATGCCATAGAAAAAAGTTTGGCGGTTCCTCAAAAAGTTAAACATAGAATTTCCATATGACCTATCATTTCTACTTCTAGGTATAAACATCAAATAATTGATAACAGGTGTTCAAACACAAATGTTCACATAAATATAATTAGCAGCTCTATTCACAAGCTAGAGCCCATGGGTCCAATCTTGTCCACGACCTATTTATAAAATCTCTATAAAATAACTTTAATTGAATTATCTGCTTAAGCTTCCCCTCTAGTTGTTTGAAAATTAGAGGAAGACATAGAGATGAAGAGATCTGAATTTTGGGTAAAAAATTAACCTAAATGCTACTTGACGGTATTTCCATGAAAATTGTGTTGAGGTAGGAAGGCAGAGTCTGATCCTCTCACAAAAAAAGTGGAGAGAAAGCAGGGACCTATCTAAAAGGAGCTTATTTGGGTATACATAGAACGGGAAGGTGCTCTGAGTCCTTTAGAAGGGTACTGGAATGATAAAGAAGCCAAAGGAAGACTCTGAGTTGCTCAACACTGTGGCTGGAAATGGCACATATACCCAAACTCAGGGCAACAGACTGGAGGAGAATGTAAGAATAACTAAAAAAATAAAAACAGAAATAAAAACAACATATGTTGTACATAAACCTAAAGAGAATATAGCTAAAGTAAGTAATTATTCGACATTAATAACATTGAATGTTAGTTTATTAAAATATCCAATCAAGAGACAAAGATTGGCAAAAGGCAAAAGAAATTATGATGCATCTGTATACTGTCTGCAAGAAACACAGCTTAGACCAAGGAACACAAGAAGGATGAAATTGAATGGTTGGAACACACTATTACATGCAACCAATAATTAAAAAAAGGAGGCAGTAGCCATACTAATATCAGACAAAATTGGCTTTAATTGCAAAACTGTTGTAAGAGACAAAGAGTGCCACTATATATTAATTAAATGGGTAATCTATCAAGAAGAAAGAACAATCATAAACATTTATTTAACTAACCAGGGTGCCTCAAAATACATGATGCAAACATCGAAAAAACTAAGTGGAGAAATAGATGCCTCTACAATTATAGTGGGGAATTTTACTACACCACTATCATTATTAGACGGGACATCCTGATAGAGAATCAATAAAAAAATAAAGACCTTGAATAATACTTTAGGCCATCAGAACCTAATAGACATATACAGAACTTTACACCCAATACAGTGGAATATAAATTCTTCTCAAGTACACACGGATCATTCTCCAAGAGAGACCACATGGGAGGCCACAGATACAACACTCAATGAATTCAGAAAGTTTGGAATTGTATGCAGTAATCTCTCTGACCACAATGGAATGAAACTGCAAATCAGTAAAGGACAGAGAAACAGATTAGGCACAAAGATATATAAGTTGAACAACACACTCTTAGACAATCAGTGGGTCAAAAAGAAATTGCAAAAGATCAATAACAACCTTGAAATGAATGAAAATGACAATAGAATGTATCCAAATTTATGGCATGCAGCAAAAGCTATACTGAGACAGAAAATCCCAGCCATAAATGTGTATATTAAAAAAGAAGAAAGAGCTAAAATCAAAGACCTAACTGCACACCTGGAAGAAGTAGAAAAAGAAAAACAAATTAACCTCAAAGAAGTAGAAAGAAGGAAATAAACATTACAGCAGAACTAAATGGAATTGAAAATAAGAAAGCACTAGAAAAAATAAACAAAACCAAAAGCTGGTTCTTTGAGGAGATTAATAAAATTGTCAAACCCTTAGCTAGACTAATAAAGGAAAAAGAAGATACAAATACATAAAATAAGAATCGAGGAAGGGGGTGTCACCACTAGTGACACAGGATTAAAGAGATATCTTAAGAGGATACTTTGAAAAATTGTATGCCAACAAGATGGATAATTTTGAGGAAATGGGCAAATTCCTAGAAACTCACAAGCAGCCTACTTTGACAAAAGAAGAAATTGATGAACTCAACAGACTAATCACAAGCAACAAGAAAGTATTAGTCATCAAAAACTTACCAACTAAGAAGAGCCCAGTACCAGATGGCATCTCCAGTGAATTCTACCAAACATTCTGGAAAGAAATAACACCAATCCTGCATAAACTGTTCCAAAAAATATAAGTGGAAGGATCATTGCCTAACTCATTCTATGAGGCCAACATCTCCCTAATACCACAGCCAAAGACACCACAAGAAAGTAAAGCTATAGACCAATCTCTCTAACGAACCTCGATGCTAAAATCCTCAACAAAATTGTTTCTAATCATATTCATCAACACATCAAATGAATTATACACCATGATCAAGTGGGTTTCATGCCTGGTATGGAAGGATGGTTCAACATAAGAAAACCAATCAACGTAATACACCACATAAACAGATTGAAAGAAAAAAATCGCATGATCATCTATATAGATCCAGGAAATCATTTAGCAACATGCAGCATCCTTTCCTGATAAACAACACTTCAAAGAAAGGAAATGTCCTGAACATGATAAAGGGCAAAAAATCCACCGTTAACGTCATATTCAATGTGAAGCGCTAAAACTTTCCCTCTAAGATCTGGAACAAGGAGAAATAGTACATGACATCACTGATATTAATTAAGCAAATTGAACAGACTCACAGAATTAGAGTATGGGAGATAGGTTTTCAGGAGACAGAAAGGCAGAAGGTTGTGAGCTAATCCACATATAAACAGAATCTTGGAGAAGGTGGAAAGGTGTAGTTGTGCAGTGGATGGGCATGACAGTAGTACAATGATGCTATTGGGTTGGGTAGTGCAGATTTTGCGAGTGGGGGTAAGTAGGGTGGGTTGGACTGTCCATCGAACAGGGGAAAGGCTTGGAGGAGGGAACAGGTAAACTCTGGGGATTTGTGAGTGTGTAGTTGAAACCACAACTTGGGAATGTTCTTTTGGCAAATATGGCAGGGGAGGGATACTGGTTTAGGGTATTGGATGTGGGTGGCATACAGGACAGGTTGCACCTGGGGAAGGATTCTAGGGAGTGTGATTGTTCATCTTGTCATAGTGTGTGGAGTGGGTGTCATAGTGTGTGGAGTGGAAGGAGACCCAAAAAATAAGTGGGAATGTGTTGAACTAACATCCTGGAGTGTCCTGCAATGTTCTCAAGTAGCGACATGGGAGATTCTCGAGAGCACAGGCAGTGCCTATGAGAGGAGCACAGGCCAGCATATAAATCCTCAATGATATTGTAAGTAACTGTGAATCTTGTTCTTCAAGGAGTGAAGCTTGGTGTCTGCTGTGGGTCCCGAGGTAAGGGGAGGGAGGAATAGAATAGATGGAACATGCGGCATTTTGGGGGCAATGGAATCGTTCTACATAATATTGCAATGATGGATACAGGCCATGTTAAATTTCATGCAAATTTATAAAAGTATATGGTCCAAAATGTAAACCATAATGTATATCATTGACCATGGTTAGTAGCAATGTTTCAATATTTATACATCAGTTGTAACAAATGTCCCATCTATATGTATAATGTTATTAATAAGGGAAAGGGAGAAAGGGAGAGGAAGATGGGTAGATGGGAATCCCCTATATACTGTAAGTGACTTTTCTGTATCTTAAAGCTTCTTTGAAGACAAAATGAAAAAAATAAGACACTCTGGGAAAAAATGGAAAAAAGTGTCACTGTGCACACAAAGCAACAGACCTTAGAGTGATTGAAGACATAATGTCAAGATTTTTTTTACTTTAAAAAAATTTTAATATATTTTTATTTATTTTAAAAAGATACTTATATTATATAAATTGTTACATAAAAAAATATAAGGAATTATCATATGCCTCACTCCCCAGACCTATCACTTTCCCCCACATTAACAACTTCTTTCATTAATGTGGTACATTCATTGCAATTGATGAACACATTTTGGAGCATTGCCACTAAGCATGGACTATAGTTTACATTGTAGTTTACACTCTCTGCCACTCAATTCTACATATTCATATATATATCTATGGCAGGATATATATGTGAATCTATATATTCATATATATATCTATGGCAAGATATATGATGGCCTGGATCTGTCACTACAGTGTCATTCAGAACAATTCCAAGTTCAGAAAATGTCCCCTTAATACACCTCTTTTTCCACCTCCCTGACTTTATCACCTCCAGGGGCCACTGTCTCAACATCCATGATCTAATTTCTTCCATTGCTAGCATCACAATAAGTCTGTATTAGAACACTAGTAAGTCTACTCTAGTCCGTATTTTATTCACCAATCCTGAAGATTGTGGAATGATGATGGCCACTCCACCTCTAATTGAGAGGGACTTGAGATCCCATATCGCTGATGGGCAGGGGCTTGGAGTGGGGAGGATGGGTTGGACGGACCTTTGAACTTTATTAAAATTTTATGTTCTTTTATTATTTTTTATTATCACAATTTTTTAATTATTTGTATTTTATTTGTTAGTTTTTAAATTATCATTATTTTTTCCTATTCTCATTAATTGTATTTGGTTGTTTTCTTAGCTTCTTTTATAAATATATTTTTCTTATTTTTTAAAAGATACATAGTTTACATACATGTTACACAAAAAGTATAGGGAATCCCATATGTCCCATTCCCCACAACTACCACACCCTCCCACATAAACATCTTTCATTAGTGTGGTACCTTCATTGCAATTGATAAACGCATCCTAGGGCTTTGTCACAGAGCATGGGTCATATTTCACATTATAGTATACACTCTCTCACACACAGTTGTGGATGTTATGTAATGATATATAATGGCTTATATCTGTTGTTGCAATGTCATGAAATTTTGGATCACAGAAGGGTTGCAACTGTGTCAACGGAGGATCATTGGTGTGGGGGTATCAGTGATAGGGGATGCATGGGAGGAGTTTCACCTGGGGCATACCTATATGGCATATGAATGTATTCAAGTTTTTATGGTGCATTGTCATGATTGGTGGAGATTCACACAACAACGAAAAGAATATCCAATTCCCATCATGGGGAGCTCTGCCATATTCTCTAATGGAACATCAAGAGTCCCCTGAGTACAGGAGCAGTGACTAATGAAAGCAAATGGAACACTAATGAACTCTTGATATTGATGACTGTACTTATGAACATTTACATTTGTAAGAAACTTAGCCTAATATTACAAGGTGCCTAAGGGTTACCTCCTGAAAGACTCCTTTTTGTTCAAATGTGGCCTCTCTCTAACCCAAACTCAGCATATAAATGCACTACTTTCCCCCCAACATGGGACATGACTCCCAGGGATGAGCCTCCCTAGCAATGTGGGATTAATACCAAGTGCCATCTGGTAATGCAACTGGAAAAGACCTTGAATAAAAGGAGGAAAGGGTAAAGACAAATGAGTTCATATGGCTAAGAGACTTCAAAGAGAGTTGGGAGGTCATCCCAGAGGTAATGCTTATGCACACCTCAGTAGGATATCATAGAACACCAATGTGGATATCACCCCATACAGATTGGCTCCTGTGGGCTCTGGAGACACCCAGGTCCTATATAAGGGGGGATAGCTCCAGAGATTGATGCCTTATCAGTGGGCTATACTTTGGAATCTGTGCTTCTGAGAATGACAGAGTTGGATTCAAATAAGTACTCCTTGCACATGATCCATCAGTTCCTTCTAATCAAACCTATAATGGTGCTGGAGTTTGTAGGTAGACTGGAGCCTTTGGCCTACCCATGTACCAGCTGTGCCTGGAATCTCAGTGGAGCTAAAACTCATACTCTACAGCTCAATGGACTCACCCAAGTCACCTGGTGAGGAGATGATGATGGACAATGGTCATCCCAGGGAATGGAGTGAGTCTGCAGCTGCAAGCAGGATAATTCCATCCTTCTTACCCATGGAATATAAACCCCCTTTCACTAGGAGGTGGAGTGGTCATCATTATCCCAGTCTCATCAGGATTGGGGGAAGAGCTATGGACTAGAATGAACTTACTGGCATTCTTTTGTAGACTTATTGTGATTCAAGCAGTGGAAGAAATTATAACATTCAGGTGGAGCCAGTGGCCACTGGACACTTTCAGGGCAGAGAGAGGGAAAATCAGTTGTAATACAGGGGCTTTTTCAGGACTTGGGAATTTTCCTGAGTGACATTACAATGTCAGATATAGACTATTTTACATCAGCATATAACATGCAGAACTGTATGGGAGAGAGTATGGTCTACAGTGTGAACTATGGTCCATGCTTAGTGGAAAAGCCCCAGGATGGATATATCCATTGCAGGTGATGTGCCACACTAATGAAAGATGTTTAAGAGGGAGGTTATGGGAGGTGTGGGAGTTGGGGAACACGGGAAACCCTGTAATTTTTGTGTAATATTTATGTAAACTAACCATCATTTAAAATATAAAATAAATAAGTAAATAAATAAGCAACAACAACAAAAGTCAACTTCTATTCTGATAAATCACCTTTATCATTTTTAAGTGACTAGCACATGGTATTTGATAATTGTAAACACACTGTTAATACAACCCTAGTTGAGAAATAGAATCTTTCCATTGTCCCAGGAAGTCTCTGGTTAAGTTTGGCAGTCAAGCTTCCACATCCAAGCCCAGAAACCCACTCATGTGAATTTCATCACCATAGTTTAGTTTTGATAGTTCTGGAACTACATAAAAATGCAATCATTCAGTTCATTCATTTTTGTGTCTTTTTCTTTTGCTCAACCTATTATCTGAGATACTTCCATGTTTTGTATGTACCTGCAGTTCATTTTTCTGTATTGCTCTATAGCATTGCAATTTTTGATGGAACCACAATTTATTGATCTTTTCTCTAGTTGAAGGACTTTTAGTATGTTTTCAGTTTGAACTATTATGAGTAAAGCTGCTATGAACATTCTTAAATAAGGTTTTTTGTAATCATTCATTTTCATTTTTCTTGGGTAAATCCAGCAATTCCATGTCTGGGTCATGTGGTAGATGTATGTGTAATTTTAAAAGAAACTCCCAAATTCTTATCCAAATGGTGGTCATTTTTTTCATTTTTCATCAAGTGGAGTCTGTTTTTGCCAAACTTGGCACTATCCATGTTTATAAGTTTTATCCTTTTAGACAGTGTACTTTGAAAAGCATCATTTGATCTGGCTATCTAATTCCATATTTGCTCACTAGAAGGAGTAACGGTGAATGGTGACACCCCAGAGCAGGTAAGATTGACTGTGGACTCCTCTTTGCTCGGTCCCAGGAGGAAGACACTTTGCTGGCCATGATCACTTACTTGGGGCTGGGGAACTCCCTGCTGTGCCTCTTCCTGGCTGCCCTCACCTTCATCCTGTGCACAGCCATCCAGAACACCAGCCCCTCACTCCACCTGCATCTCTCCATATGCCTCTTCCGGGCCCACTTCCTGTTCCTCAAGGGGACTGACTGAACCGAGCCCAAGGTACCTAGGATGTCAACAAAAAAGGGTTATATACACACAGTGAAATATCATTCAGCCATAAAAAGGAATAGCGTTCTGATCCATACAAAAACATGGATTAACCTTGAAGATATCCTGTTGGGTGAACTAAGCCAGATGCAAGAAGACAGATATTGTATGGTCTGCTTATATTAAATAGTTAGAAGAAGACTATTTCATTAGTTAGTTCATAGATTACAGGTTACCGGGATTTGGAGTAGGAGATTGAGAAGGGGGTGTAATTGTTTAATGGATACAGAGATTCTTTTTGAGATTTGATAATGGATATTGCTAATGAATGTTGATAATGAAGCATAATTTTGTGGATAATACCATTCAATAGTACAATTTAAAGTGATTGAAATGGGAAGTTTTGAGTTGTGTGTACAATATTTTTTTTCTATTTTAAAAAAATAAAATCAAAGAAAAATAAAAATACACTTTCCTGACCAAGGAGATAGTTGATACAGAAGTTAAGAGGATTAAGTAGCCAAGTTCACCTTGCCTGACTCAACTAGAAAAGAAATTCTCTCTTGATATCTGCCCTCCCAGGAAGGGCAGGGAAATGGAACTACTCATGATGGCTATGGAACACAATTGGCTTCCTCATCACAGAGATCAGTGAAGAAGACTTGGGGTAGTTTAGGAGAAGCCCTTAGGTTGTCTTTACCTTTGGGATTATTTGCAATGAGTGTAATTAATGAAGTATTCTTTTTTCTGTCTTCTCTATGAGACGTTTAGCTCTCTGGAGGAAAGAAAGAAAAATACAATACAAACTTGTGCCAGTTTTCACCTTTGGGTGGCTGCTTGGAGCTCCATATTCAACTCTTATCCCAGTGACTCCCTCTTCCCAGCAGGAGGTCCTCTCTTTTTAGGTGTGGGTTCCAGTATTGCAAGGTTTCCCATAATGATTTCCATATTCCTGATTCTGGAGAGTGATTCTGGATACACTAAAGCATCTTCTGTCTGATCTGTCTCATCTGGCACTGGCTCTCATTCAAGAGGCTGTCCTCTCCAAATAGGATTTACTCTTGTCTCACCGCTTCTGTTTTTCCCCCATAGTTATAAATATCTGATCAACTTATTCAACTGTTTGTTTTCTTTCTCATTCAACAAATATTTACTCAGAATACTCTATGGTAAACACTAAACTATGTTTTGGGCATGGAGATAGATGTAAGATATGGTGCTTGCTCTCATATATCTCCCTGTCTAAACAGGCCAAAAGACATGGCAATCAATATATACAACACCTCAAGGTGGTATACTCAGACCTGGTGAAATATAATTCCATATGAATGAAGATTGCCTATTCCATGTCTGCTTAAATCTCTCTGGGGCCTTTCATTGGGATTACCTTGAAGCTATGGATCACTTTGTGCAGTACTGGCAGCTTAATAATAGGAATCCCTCCTATCTATGAAGACAGGATGTCTTACCATTCCATTACATCTTCTCTAATTTCCTGCATACAGTAATTTCTAGTTTTCAGTGTCCAAGTCCTTCAAATCTTTAAAGTTATTCCTGGTATGTTGTTCTTTTAGATGTTATGGTCTATTAATTTTTTTAAATGCACAGTTAAGAAAGTTCTTTGCAGGTGTATAAAACACCACAAATTTCTGCATGTTAAGTTCATACCTTGGAGCAGAGGTGGCTCAAGCAGTTGAGTGCCTGCCTCCCACCTATGAGATCCTGGGTTTGATTTTTGGGGCTTCCTGTAAAGACAAAAACAAATAAGAAGCAAAAGAAACAAACACATAAAAACACAACTCAGGGAAGTCAGTGTGGCTCAGTGGTTGAGTGCCTGCTTCCAACACATGAGATACTGGTTCAATCTCTGGCTACTTGTCCATTAAAAAGAAAACAAAAAACTTTGTACCTTGTATTTTGGCTGCATTCATTTATGAGTTCTACAGGTTTCTTGTGTAAGCTTTGGCATTTTCTCTACAAAGGCTCATGATATCACTGAAAAGAGATAGTTTTACTTCTCCCTTTCTAATCTGGATATATTTATTTAGTTTTATAGCGTAATTTCCTAACTTCCAATACAACCTTAAGTAGCAATAGTGAAACAGACATCCTTGTCTTGTTCCAGAGCTCAAGGGAACTGCTTTCACTCTTTCTACACTGAGGATAAGATCACCTGTGTTTTTACAGTGATGCTGTGTATCATGTTAAGGAAGTTACTCTCTATTCTTATTTTTTCAGTGTTTTAATTGTGAAGTGGTGTTGGAATTTATCATTCATATTTTCTACTTGAATTGAGGTTTCAACGTGATTTTCCACTTCATTGAGTTAATGTGGTGTATTACATTGATTTTCTTATGTCAAACACCCTTGAGTACTGAGATAAATCTCACTAAGTCATGGATACTTCTTTTAATATGCTACTGGATTTAATATGCTAGTTTTTGTTGAGTGATTTTGAATCTGTATTTTTGAGGGAAACTGGTCTTTGGTGTTCTTTCCTTATGTCTTTATGTAACTTTGATATCACAATAATTTTGGTTTGGAAGAGATGCACTGACTTCAATTTGGAAGATTTTGAAAAGTATTATATTTATTTCTTCTTTAAATATTTTATAAATTTCATTATGGAAACTGTCTGATCCTAGACTTGTATTTTTTGGGATATTTTTGATGACTGTTTGAATCTCTTTACCTGTTATAGATGGTTGAGGTTTTTTTTTTTCCATTAATTTTGGCAAATTGTTTCTTTCTAGGATTTGGCCCATTTTTATGCATTATCTAGATTATAGGTAGACAATTGTTCATAGTATTCATTCATAATCCCTTTAATATCAGCAATATCTAACAAAGCCCCAAATTTCACACTGGATTTTAGTAATTGATATCCTCTATTTTTTTTTTCTTTTTCAATCTAAATAAACCTTGGCTATTTTATTGAAATTTTCTAATAATCAATTTCATTAGTTCTCTCAGTAGTTTTTTATACTCTATTCCATTTCTCTCCACTTAAATACTTATTATTTCCTTTCTTTTGTTAGGTTTAAATTCATTTTGCCCTCCTGTTTCTATTTCCCACAAGTCTGTAGATAGTCTATTCATTTGTATTTTTTTTT